>JABUQX010052244.1:0-18668 GCA_015478945.1 Trachelipus rathkii
CGACTTCGTTCAACTGAACCGTTTCGCATTTATCGTGGCACTGCATTTTCGCCATAAACCGGACGCGTTTAGAATCTGTCTGATAGACTTATGGTTCAGACACTTAAGACCGAACGGACTTATAGTTTCAAAAAAAGACGAAATGTCGAACAGGACTTATAGTTCAAAAAAGAAAGAAATGTCCAACCGAAGGGCTTATGGTTCAAAAGACAGAAATGTCGGGAACGGACTTATAGTTTCAGACAAATGTCGAAGAGACTTTTAGTTTCAAAAAGACAATGTCCGAACGGACTTATAGTTCAAAGACAAGAAATGTCCACGAACAGGAGACCTATAGTTCAAAAAGAGACACGAAATGAGACAGACTATGTGATTTCAAGGCGAAATATACGCGAACAGATTATCGTTCAAAAAACAATGTCGAACACGGACTATAGTTCAAAAAGAAGACCGAAGAAATGTCCAAGCAGAACTATGGTTCTTAAAGGCGATGATCGGGGACTATATTTCAAAAGACAGAAATGTCCGAACGGACTTATAGTTCAAAAAGACAAATGTCCGAACGGACAAATAGTTCAAGTTCAAAAAGACGAAATGTTCGAACGGACTTATAGTTCAAAAAGACGAAATGTCAGAACGAACTTATAGTTCAAAAAGACGAATGTCCGAACAGACTTATAGTTCAAAAAGGGCGAAATATCCGAGACGGACTTACTTAGTTCAAAAAGACGAAATGTCCGAGCGGACTTATAGTTCAAAAGACGAAATGTCCGAACGGACAAATATTTCAAAAAGACGAAATGTCCGAACAGTTTATAGTTTCAAAAAAAGACAACGAAATGTCCGGACGCTGGACCTGGATTTCAAGCGAAATGTCAAGGAACGGACTTATAGTTAAAAAAGACGAAATGTCGAACGGACACATAGTTTCAAAAAAAGACGAAATGTCAGGTGGACCTATAGTTGCAAAAAAGACAGAAATATCTTGGACTTATAAGTTCAAAGACAACGAAATGTCGAACGGACTTATAGTTCAAAAGACGAAATGTCAGAACACGGACTTATAGTTCAAAAAGAAGACGAAATGTCGAGACGGACTTGTTCAAAGACGAAATGTCCGAACGGACTCATAGTTCAAAAAGACGAAATGTCCGAACGGACTTATAGTTCAAAAGACGAATGTTCGAACGGACTTATAGTTCAAAAAGACGAAATGTCAAACGGACTTATAGTTCAAAAATACGAAATGTCCGAACGGACTTATAGTTCAAAAAAAGACAGAAATGTCGAACGGACCAACAATAGTTCAAAGGAGCAAATGTCGAACAGGGCTTAAAAAGTTCAAAAGACGAAATGTCGAACGGACTTATAGTTTCAAAAAGACAGAAATGTCGAATGGACTTATAGTTCAAAAAAGACGAGAAATGTCCAAAGGGACTTATAGTTCAAAAGAAAATGTCCATTGGGACATATGGTTCAAAAGACGAAATGTACGAACGGAATTATAGTTCAAAAAGACGAAATGTAACGGACTTATAGTTCAAAAGACGAAATGTCCCGAACTTACTTATAGTTCAAAAAGACGAGAATGTCAGAACGGACTTATAGTTCAAAAGACCAAATGTCCGAACGGACTTGTAGTTCAAAAAGACGAAATGTTCGAACAGACTTATCGTTTAGAAGAAATGTCCGAACGATTGGCCATGGTTCAAAGACAGAAATGTCTGACGGACTTATAGTTCAAAAGACGAAATGTCCGAACGGACTTATAGTTCAAGACAGGTCAGACGGACTTTAGTTAAAAAGACGAAAATGTCCAGAACAGACTTTTAGTTCAAAGACGAAATATTAGAACAGACTTATAGTTCAAGATATCTCCAAATGGGCTCAGTTCAAAGACCAAGAAATATCAAAGGGACTTATAATTTCAAAAAGAAGAAATGTCGAACGGACTTATAGTTCAAAGACCAGAAATCAATACGGGAACAAATACAGTTAAGATCGAAATATCGATGGACATATAGTTAAGATATCGGCCTTATATGAAGTTCAAAGACAGAAATAATCGAACGGACTTATAGTTCAAAAAGACCAAATGTCCGAACGGACTTAGAGTTCAAAAAGACGAAATGTCCGAACAGACTTATAGTTTAAAAAGAAGAAATGTCCGAACGGTCTTATAGTTCAAAAAGACGAAATGTCCTGACGGACTTATAGTTCAAAAAGACGAAATGTCCGAACGGACTTATAGTTCAAAAGACGAATGTCCGGACGGACTTTTAGTTCAAAAATTTCGAACGGACTTATAGTTCAAAAAAACGAAATGTCCGAACGGACTTATAGTTCAAAAAGACGAAATGTTTTAACGGACTTATAGTTCAAAAAGACGAAATGTCCGAACGGACTTACCGATTCAAAAAGACAGGAAATGTCGAATGGACAAATAATTCAAAAAAGACGAAATGTCACCAGACGGACTTATAGTTCAAAAGACCAAATGTCCGAACGGACTTAGTTCAAAAAGACGAAATGTCCAACGGACAAATAGTTCAAAAAGACGAAATGTCCAAACGGACTTATAGTTCAAAAAGACCAAATGTCCGAACGGACTTATAGTTCAAAAAGACGAAATGTCCGAACGGACTTATAGTTCAAAAAGACGAAATGTCCAACCGGACTTATAGTTCAAAAAGACGAAATGTCCGAACGGACTTATAGTTCAAAAAGACGAAATGTCCGAACGGACTTATAGTTCAGAAAGACGAAACGTCCAAACGGACTTATAGTTCAAAAAGACGAAATGTCCGAACGGACTTATAGTTCAAAGAGACGAAATGTCTGAACGGACTTATAGTTCAAAAAGACGAAATGTCCGAACGGACTTATAGTTCAAAAAGACGAAATGTCCGAACGGACTTATAGTTCAAAAAGACAGCGAAATGTGCCTCCAGAAAGGACTTATAGTTAAAGGCAAGAAATGTCGAACGGACAAAAGTTCAAAGACGAAATGTCGAACGGACTTTTAGTTCAAAAAGACGGCCGAAATCCCGATACCAACTTATAACTCAAAAAAGAAAGACGAAATGTCGAACGGACTTATGGTTCAAAAGACAGAAATAAATGGCCGAACGGACATAGTTCAAAAAGACGAAATGTTTTAACGGACTTATAGTTCAAAAGACGAAATGAAGACGAAATGTTCGAACGGACTTATAGTTCAAAAGACGAAATGTCGAACAGACTTATAAATTCTCAAAAAGACCAAATGTTCGAATGGACAAATAGTTCAAAAACAAATGTCTGAACGGACAAATATAGTTTAAAAAGACGAAATGTTCGAACGGACTTATAGTTCAAAAAGACCAAATGTCCGAACGGACTTATAGTTCAAGAAGACGTCCAAATGGACTTATAGTTCAAAAGACCATAAGTCCGAACGGACTTATAGTTCAAAAAGACGAAATGTCCGAACGGACTTATAGTTCAAAAGACGAAATGTCCAACCGGACTTATAGTTCAAAAAGACGAAATGTCAGAACGGACTTATAGTTCAAAAAGACGAAATGTCCGAACGGACTTGTAGTTCAAAAAGACGAAATGTCTGGACGGACTTAATAGTTCAAAAAGACGAAATGTCCAAACGGACTTGTAGTTCAAAGACGAAATGTTCGAACGGACTTATAGTTCAAAAAAGACGAAATGTCCGAACAGGCTTATAGTTCAATTCAAAAAGAAGAAATGTCCGAACGGACTTATAGTTCAAAAAGACGAAATGTCGAACTGGCCTATAGTTCAAAAAGAAGAAATGCCGAACGGACTTATAGTTCAAAAAGACGAAATGTCCGAACGGACTTATAGTTCAAAAAGACGAAATGTCCGAACGGACTTATAGTTCAAAAAGACGAAATGTCCGAACGGACTAATAGTTCAAAAAGACGAAATGTCCGAACGGACTTATGGTTCAAAAATACGAAATGTCGAAGAGGACTTATAGTTCAAAACGACGAAATGTCCGAACGGACCTAGTTCAAAAGACGAAATGTCCGAACGGGCTTATAGTTCAAAAAGACAAAAATATCTGAACGGACTTATAGTTCAAAAGACAGAAATGTCGAACAGTTTATATAGTTCAAAAAAAGACAAAATATCAGAACAGACTTATAGTTCAAGACGAAATGTCGAACAGGCTTATAGTTCAAAAAGACGAGACAAAATGTCCGAACGGACTTATAGTTCAAAAGACAGTGTCCGAACGGACCCTATAGTTCAAAAAGACAGAAATGTATAACGGACTTATAGTTCAAAAAAGACGAAATGTCCGAATGGACTTATAGTTCAAAAAGACTAAAATGTTCGAACGGACTTATAGTTCAAAAAGACGAAATGTCCGAACGGACTTATAGTTCAAAGAGAATGTGGAAACGGACTTATAGTTCAAAAAAACGGAAATGGACCGACTTAAAAATTCAAAAAGACGAAATGTTCGAACGGACTTATAGTTCAAGAAGAAAATGTTCGAACGGACTTATAGTTCAAAAGACAAAAATGTCGAACGGACTTATGGATCTAAAGGGCGAAATGTCGAACGGGCTTATGGTTCAAAGACAATATCGAAGACGGACTTATAGTTCAAAAAGACGAAATGAACAACTTATAGTTAAAAAAGACGAAATGTCCGAACAAACAAATAGTTTCAAAAAGACAAAATGTCCGAACGGACTTATAGTTCAAAGACGAAATGTTCGAACGGACTTATAGTTAAAAAGACAGAAATGTCCGAACGGACTTATAGTTCAAAAAGACACAAAATGTCCGAACGGACTTATAGTTCAAAGACGAAATATCCGAACGGACCTAAAGTTCAAAAGACGAAATGTCTTAACAGACTTATAGTTCAAAAAGACAAAATGTCAGACGACTTATAGTTCAAAAAGACGAAATGTCGAAACGGACTTATTCAAAAAGAAGAAATGTCCGAACGGACTTATATTAATTCAAAAAGACGAAATGTCGAACGGACAAATAGTTCAAAAAGACAGAAATGTCCGAACGGACTTTTAGTTCAAAAAGAATGTTCGAACGGACTTATAGTTCAAAAAGACAAATGTCCCGAACGGACTTATAGTTCAAAAAGACGAAATGTCGAACTCTTACTTATAGTTCAAAAAGAAGAAATCTCGAACGGACTTATATTTCAAAAAGACAGAAATGTCTTAACGGACTTATAGTTCAAAAAACGAAATGTCGAACGGACTTATAGTTCAAAAGGACACGAAATTTTCGAACGGACTTATAGTTCAAAAAGACGAAATGTCGAAACGGACTTATAAAAAAAAGAAGAAATGTCCGAACGGACTTATAGTTCAAAAAGACGAAAATTTCCGAACGGACTTATAGTTAAAAAAGACAAAATGTCCAGACAGGTTATAGTTCAAAGACGAAATGTCCGTACAGACCCTGTAGTTCAAAAAGACAGGAAATGTCTGAACGGACTTGTAGTTCAAAAAACGAAGTGTCCGAACGGACTTATAATTCAAAGACGAAATGTGGAAACGGACTTATAGTTCAAAAAAGACCGAAATGTCCGGACGGACTTATAGTTCAAAAAGACGAAATGTCGATGGACTTATAGTTCAAAGACGAAATGTCCGACGGACTTATAGTTCAAAGACAGAAATGTCGAACGGACTTATAGTTCAAAAAGACAAAAATGTTCGAACGGACTTATAGTTCAAAAGACGAAATGTCCGACGGACTTACCAGTTTCAAAAAGACGAAATGTCGAACGGACTTATAGTTCAAAAAGACGAAATTTTCGAACGGACTTATGTTCAAAAAAGACGAAATGTCCAGACGGACTTATAGTTCAAAAAAAGACGAAATGTCCAGAACAGACTTATAGTTCAAAAAGACAGAAATGTCAGACGACATAGTTCAAAAAGATGGTGTCCGAACGGACTATAGTTCAAAGACGAAATGTGAAACGGACTTATAGTTCAAAAAAGCGAAATGTCCGGACGGAAAAAAGATCAAATGATCGAACGGACTTATAGTTCAAAGAAAAATGTTCGAACGGACTTATAGTTCAAAAAAAAGACAGAAATGTCGAACAGACGCAGTTCAAAAAGGCAAAATATCCGAACGGACCTGGTTCAAAGACGAAATGTCGAACGGACCTATAGTTCAAAAGACGAAATGTCTTAACGGACTTATAGTTCAAAAAAACGAATGTTCGAACGGACTTATAGTTCAAAGACAAAATGTCCGAACGGACCTATATTCACAAAGACGAAATGTCCGAACGGACTTATAGTTCAAAAAAGACGAATGTTCGAACGGACTTATAGTTTAAAAAGACAAAATATGTTCGAACGGACTTATAGTTCAAAAAGACAGGAAATGTCGAACGAACGCATAGTTCAAAAAGACAAAAATGTCGAACGGACCTGGTTCAAAAAGACGAAATGTCAGAAAAGGACCTATAGTTCAAAAAGACAATCCAGCGAACACTTATAGTTCAAAAAAAGACAGAAATGTCGAACAGACTTATAGTTCACAAAGACAGAAAAATGTCTTTAACGGACTTATAGTTCAAAAAGACGAAATGTCAGAACGGACTTATAACAAAATGTATGAACGGACTTATAGTTCAAAGACAAAATGTCCGAACAGACTTATAGTTCAAAAAGACGAAATGTCGAACGGACTTATAGTTCAAAAAAAAAGACGAAAATGTCCGAGCGGACCTGGATCAAAAAGACAAAAATCGAACGGACAAATAGTTCAAAAGACCAAAGTTCGAACGGACTTATAGTTCAAAAACACGAAATGTCGAACGGACTTATAGTTCAAAGAGACGTCTGAACGGACTTATAGATCAAAAAAGACGAAATGTGAAACGGATAGTTCAAAAAGACGAAATGTTCGAACGGACTTATAGTTCAAAGAGACGAAATGTTCGAACGGACTTATAGTTCAAAGAAAAATGATCGAACGGACTTATAGTTCAAAAAAGACGAAATGTCTTAACGGACTTATAATTTTCACAAAAAAGACAGAAATGTCGAACGAGACATAGTTCAAAAATACAAAAATGTCAAACGGACCTATAGTTCAAAGACCAAATGTCCGAACGAACTTATAGTTCAAAAAGACCAAATGTCAAACGGACTTATAGATCAAAAAGACGAAATGTCGAACGGACAAATAGTTCAAAAGACCAAATGTCCGAACAGGACCAAAATAGTTCAAAGACGAAATGTCCGAAAGGACAAATAGTTCAAAAAGACCAAATGTCGAACAGACTTATAGTTCAAAAAGACAGAAATGTCCGAACGGACTTATAGTTTAAAAAGAAAGAAATGTCCCTGAACGGACATAGTTCAAAAGACAGAGATGCTAGAGATGACTTAGAGTCTAAAAGAAGAAAATATTGAACAGAGATAGTTAAAAAAGAAGACAGAAATCGTAACGGACTTATAGTTCAAAAGCGAAATGTCCGAACGGACTGCAATTCAAAGACCGCGAAATGTCGAACGGACTTTTTAGTTCAAAAAGACGAAATGTCCGAACGGACTCATAGTTCAAAAAAAGACGAAATGTTCGAACGGACTTATAGTTCAAAGACAGAAATGTCGAACGGACTTATAGACAAAAAAACGAAATGTCGAACGTACTTATGGATTTCAAAAGACAGAAATGTTTGGCTGGACTTATAGTTCAAAAAAGACGAAATGTGGAAACGGACTTATAGTTCAAAAAAACGAAATTTCCGGAACGGACAAAGTTCAAAAAGACGAAATGTCCAAACGGACTTATATAGTTCAAAAGACAAAAATGTCTGAACGAAGCTTATAGTTCAAAAGACAAAAATGTCGAACAGGACTTATAGTTTCAAAAAGACAAGAAATGTCGAACGGACTTATAGTTCAAAAACGAAAATGTCGAACGGTTTATAGTTCAAAGAACTGAAATGTCGAACACCTGTAGTTCAAAAAAGACGAAATGTCCGAACGGACTTATAGTTCAAAAAGAAGACGAAATGTCTTAACGGACTTATAGTTCAAAAAGACGAAATGTCCGAAACGGACTTTTAGTTCAAAAGACGAAATGTCGAACGGACTTATAGTTCAAGAAGAGTCCGAACAGACTTATAGTTCAAAAGGAGAGGAAATGTCCGAACGGACTTATAGTTCAAAAAGACGAAATGTCCGAACAGAAGAAATAGTTCAAAAAGACGATATGTCCGAACGGAGAAATAGTTCAAAAAGACGGAATGTCGAACGGAGAAATAGTTCAAAAAAGACGGAATGTCGAACGGAGAAATAGTTCAAAAAGACGGAATGTCGAACGGAGAAAGAGTTCGAAAAGATGGAATGTCGAACGGAGAAATAGTTCAAAAAGAACGGAATGTCGAACTTAGAAATAGTTCGAAAAGATGGAATGTCCAAACGGAGAAATAGTTCAAAAAGACGGAATGTCGAACGGATAAATAGTTCAAAAAGAATGGAATGTCCGAACGGAAAAATGGTCAAAAATGGAATGTCGAACGGAGAAATAGTTCAAAAAGACAAATGTCCGAACGGAGAAATAGTTCAAAAAGACGGAATGTCGAACGGAGAAATAGTTCAAAAGACCGAATGTCCGAACGGAGAAATAGTTCAAAAAGATAACGGAATGTCCGAACGGAGAAATAGTTCAAAAAAGACTGAATGTCGAGAACGGAGAAATAAGTTTAAAGACGGAATCCAGGCAAGAAATAGTTCTATTAAAGACGGAATGTCCGAACAAGGAAATAGTTCGAAAAAGACAGATATCTGAACGGAGAAATAGTTCAAAAAGACAGAATGTCGAACGGAGAAATAGTTCAAAAGACGGAATGTCTGAACGAAATAGTTCGAAAAGACGGAATGTCCGAACGGACAAATGGTAAAAAGACGGAATGTCCGAATGGAGAAATAGTTCAAAAAGACAGAATGTCCGAACGGAAAATAGTTCAAAAAAATGGAATGTCCGAACGGAGAAATAGTTCAAAAAGACGGAATGTCGAACGGAAATGGATTTCAAAGACGGAATGTCGAACGGAGAGAAATAGTACAAAAGGCCCGTATGTCGAAGACGGAGAAATAGTTTAAAGACGGAATGTCGAACGGAGAAATAGTTCAAAAAAACGACGGAATGTCCGAACGGAGAAATAGTTCAAAAAGACGGAATGTCCGAACAAACGGAGAAATAGTTCGAAAAGACGGAATGTCCAAAACGGAGAAATAGTTCGAAAAAACGGAATGCAAACGGACTTATAGTTCAAAAAGACGGAATGTCCAAACAGAGAATAGTTAAAAAAGACGGAATGTCTGAACGGAGAAATAGTTCAAAAGACGGAATGTCCGAACAGAGAAATAGTTCAAACCGAATGGAGAAATAGTTCAAAAAGATGGAATGTCGAACGGAGAAATAGTTCGAAAAAACGGAATGTCCGAACGGAAATAGTTCAAAAGACGGAATGTCCGAACGGAGAAATAGTTTAAAAAGACGGAATGTCCGAACGGACGGAAATAAGTTCAAGAAAAAGACGGAATGTCGGACGGAGAAATAGTTCAAAAGACGGAATGTCCAAACGAAATAGTTCAAAAAGACGGAATGTCCGAACGGAGAAATAGTTCCAAAAAGACGGAATATCCGAACGGAGAAATAGTTCAAAAAGACGGAATGTCCGAACGGAGAAATAGTTCAAGACAGATGTCCTAACGGAGAGAAATAGTTCAAAAAAATGGAATGTCGAACGGAGAAATAGTTCAAAAAAATGGAATGTCGAACGGAGAAATAGGAGTTCAAAAAGACGGAATGTCTGAACGGAGAAATAGTTCAAAAAGACTTAATGTCCAGACGGAGAAATAGTTCAAAAGACAGAATGTCCGAACAGATAGTTCAAAAAGACGGAATGTCCGAACTGGAGAAATAGTTCGAAAAGACGGAATGTCCGAACGGAGAAATAGTTCAAAAAAGACGGAATGTCCAAACGGAGAAATAGTTCGAAAAGACGGAATGTCTGAACGGAGAAATAGTTCGAAAAGACGGAATGTCCGAACGGAGAAATAGTTCAAAAAGACGGAATGTCCGAACGGAGAAATAGTTCAAAAAGACGGAATGTCCGAACGGAGAAATAGTTCGAAAAGACGGAATGTCCAAACGGAGAAATAGTTCAAAAAGACGGAATGTCCAAACGGAGAAATAGTTAAAAAAGACGGAATGTCCGAACGGAGAAATAGTTCGAAAAGACGGAATGTCCGAACGGAGAAATAGTTCAAAAAGACGGAATGTCCGAACGGAGAAATAGTTCAAAAAGACGGAATGTCCGAACGGAGAAATAGTTCAAAAAGACAGAATGTCCGAACGGAGAAATAGTTCAAAAAAATGGAATGTCCGAACGGAGAAAGAGTTCGAAAAGTAGTTTAAAAAAAGAAACGGAATGTCCAAAACGGAGAAATAGTTCAAAAAGACGGAATGTCCAAACGGAGAAATAGTTAAAAAAGACGGAATGTCTGAACGGAGAAATAGTTCGAAAAGACAGAATGTCCGAACGGAGAAATAGTTCAAAAAGACGGAATGTCCGAACGGAGAAATAGTTCAAAAAGACAGAATGTCCGAACGGAGAAATAGTTCAAAAAAATGAATGTCCGAAAAGGAAAAAATAGTTCAAAAAAGACGGAATGTCCGAACGGAGAAATAGTTCAAAAAGACGGAATGTCCGAACGGAGAAATAGTTCAAAAAGACGATATGTCCGAACGGAGAAATAGTTCAAAAAGACGGAATGTCCGAACGGAGAAATAGTTCAAAAAATGGAATGTCCGAACGGAGAAATAGTTCAAAAAGACGGAATGTCCGAACGGAGAAATAGTTCAAAAAGACGGAATGTCCGAACTTAGAAATAGTTCGAAAAGACGGAATGTCCGAACGGAGAAATAGTTCAAAAAGACGGAATGTCCGAACGGAGAAATAGTTCAAAAAATGAATGTCCGAACGGAGAAATAGTTTAAAAAAAAAATGGAATGTCCGAACGGAGAAATAGTTCAAAAAAGACGGAATGTCCGAACGGAGAAATATTTTCAAAAAGACGGAATGTCCGAAAGGAGAAATAGTTCAAAAAGACGAAATGTTCCCGAACGGACAAATAGTCAAAAAGACGGAATGTCCGAAAGGAGAAATAGTCAAAAAGACGGAATGTCCGAAACGGGAGAAAGAGTTCGAAAAAGACGGAATTCCGAAACGACGAAATAAGTTTCAAAAAGACCGGAATGTCCGAACTTAGAAATAGTTCGAAAAGACGGAATGTCCGAACGGAGAAGAGTTCGAAAAGTAGGAATGTCCGAACGGAGAAATAGTTCAAAAAAGACGGAATGTCCGAACGGAGAAATAGTTCAAAAAAGACGGAATGTCCAAACGGAGAAATAGTTCGAAAAGACGGAATGTCTGAACGGAGAAATAGTTCAAAAAGACGGAATGTCCGAACGGAGAAATAGTTCAAAAAGACGGAATGTCCGAACGGAGAAATAGTTCAAAAAGACGGAATGTCCGAACGGAGAAATATTTCAAAAAGACGGAATGTCCGAACAGAGAAATAGTTCAAAAAGACGGAATGTCAGAACGGAGAAATAGTTCAAAAAGACGGAATGTCCGAACGGAGAAATAGTTCAAAAAGACGGAATGTCCGAACGGAGAAATAGTTCAAAAAGACGGAATGTCCGAACGGAGAAATAGTTCAAAAAGACGGAATGTCTGAACGGAGAAATAGTTCGAAAAGACGGAATGTCCGAACGGAGAAATAGTTCAAAAAGACGGAATGTCCGAACGGAGAAATAGTTCAAAAAGACAGAATGTCCGAACGGAGAAATAGTTCAAAAAAATGGAATGTCCGAACGGAGAAATAGTTCAAAAAGACGGAATGTCCGAACGGAGAAATAGTTCAAAAAGACGGAATGTCCGAACGGAGAAATAGTACAAAAAGGCCGTATGTCCGAACGGAGAAATAGTTCAAAAAGACGGAATGTCCGAACGGAGAAATAGTTCAAAAAGACAGAATGTCCAAACGGAGAAATAGTTCAAAAAGACGATATGTCCGAACGGAGAAATAGGTTCATAAAGGAACGGAATGTCACGAACGGATAGGAAATAAGTGTCAAAAAGACGGAATGTCCGAACGGAGAAATAGTTCAAAAAGACGGAATGTCCGAACTTAGAAATAGTTTGAAAAGACGGAATGTTTGAACGGAGAAATAGTTCAAAAAGACTGAATGTCCGAACGGAGAAATAGTTCAAAAAGACGGAATGTCCGAACGGAGAAATAGTTCAAAAAGACGGAATGTCCGAACGGAGAAATAGTTCAAAAAGACGGAATGTCCGAACGGAGAAATAGTTCAAAAAGACGGAATGTCCTAACGGAGAAAGAGTTCAAAAAGACGGAATGTCCGAACGGAGAAATAGTTCGAAAAGACGGAATTCCGAACAGGAGAAATAGTTCGAAAAGGTACTTATGTCCGAAAGGAGATAATAGTTCCAAAAAGACGGAATGTCCGAACGGAGAAATAAGTTCAAAAAGACGGAATGTCCGAACTGAGAAAGAGTTCGAAAAGACGGAATGTCCGAACGGAGAAATAGTTCAAAAAGACGGAATGTCCGAACTTAGAAATAGTTCGACAAGACGGAATGTCCGAACGGAGAAATAGTTCAAAAAGACGGAATGTCCGAACGGAGAAATAGTTCGAAAAGACGGAATGTCCGAACGGAGAAATAGTTCAAAAAGACGGAATGTCCGAACGGAGAAATAGTTTAAAAAGACGGAATGTCCGAACGGAGAAATAGTTCAAAAAGACGGAATGTCCGAACGGAGAAATAGTTCAAAAAGACGGAATGTCCGAACGGAGAAATAGTTCGAAAAGACGGAATGTCTTAACGGAGAAATAGTTCAAAAAGACGGAATGTCCGAAAGGAGAAATAGTTCAAAAAGACAGAATGTCCGAACGGAGAAATATTTCAAAAAATGGAATGTCCGAACGGAGAAATAGTTCAAAAAGACGGAATGTCCGAACGGAGAAAAAAATCAAAAAAAGAACGGATGTCCGAACGGAGAAATAGTTCAAAAAAACGATATGTCCGAACGGAGAAATATTCAAAAAGACAGAATGTCCGAACGGAGAAATAAGTTCTAAAAAGACGGAATTCCAACGGAAGAAAAACGTTCCAAAAAGAACGGAATGTCCGAACGAAAAAAAAATCGAAAAACGCTAAGTCAAAACGGCAGAAATATTCAAAAGAACGGAATGATCCGAACGGAGAAAATATGTTCAAAAAGACAGAATGTCCGAACGGAGAAATATTTCAAAAAGACAGAATGTCCGAACGGAGAAATAGTTCAAAAAATGGAATGTCCGAACGGAGAAATAGTTCAAAAAGACGGAATGTCCGAACGGAGAAATAGTTCAAAAAGACGGAATGTCCGAACGGAGAAATAGTACAAAAAGGCCGTATGTCCGAACAGAGAAATAGTTCAAAAAGACGGAATGTCCGAACGGAGAAATAGTTCAAAAAGACGATATGTCCGAACGGAGAAATAGTTGAAAAAGACGGAATGTCCGAACGGAGAAATAGTTCAAAAAGACGGAATGTCCGAACAGAGAAATAGTTCAAAAAGACGGAATGTCCGAACGGAGAAATAGTTCAAAAAGACGGAATGTCCGAACGGAGAAATAGTTCGAAAAGACGGAATGTCCGAACGGAGAAATAGTTCAAAAAGACGGAATGTCCGAACGGAGAAATAGTTCAAAAAGACGGAATGTCCGAACGGAGAAATAGTTCAAAAAGACGGAATGCCCGAACGGAGAAATAGTTCAAAAAGACGGAATGTTCCAACGGGAGAAATAGTTTCAAAAAAGACAGAATGTCCCGAACGGAGAAAAATAGGTTCAAAAAAAATGAATGTCCGAACGGAGAAAAATAGTTCAACAAAAACTGGAATGTCCGAACGGAAAATATTTCAAAAAATGGAATGTCCACGGAGAAATAGTTCAAAAAGACAGAATGTCCGAACGGAGAAATAGTTCAAAAAGACCAAAATAAAAGACGGAAATGTTCCGAACGGAGAAATAGTTCAAAAAGACGGAAATGTCCGAACGGAAGAAATAGTTCAAAAAGACCGGAATGTCCGAACGGAAGAAATAGTTCAAAAAAGACGAGAATTGTCCCGAAGGAGAAATTTTCAAAAAGACGGGCATGTATCGAACATAGAAGTAGTGTCAAAAATGACGGAATCTCAGAGACGGAAGAAAATAGTTCAAAATTAAGGGATATTTTGGAAATTTCCGAAAAGACAGAAAGAGAGAACGGAAAAAAAGTTCAAAAAAGACGGAATGTCCGAACGTATTAGAAATAGTTCAAAAAGACGAATGGTTCTGAACGGAGAAATATGTTCGAAAAGAACGGAATGTTCGAAGGAGATAAATAGTTCAAAAGACGGAATGTCCGAACGGAGAAATAGTTCAAAAAGACAGAATGTCCGAACGGAGAAATAGTTCAAAAAATGGAATGTCCGAACGGAGAAATAGTTCAAAAAATGGAATGTCCGAACGGAGAAATAGTTCAAAAAGACGGAATGTCCGGAGAAATAGTACAAAAAGGCCGTATGTCCGAACGGAGAAATAGTTCAAAAAGACGAAATGTCCGAACGGAGAAATAGAAAAATGGAATGTCCGAACGGAGAAATAGTTCATAAAAGACGGAATGTCGGAGAAATAGTACAAAAAGGCCGTATGTCCGAACGGAACTTTATAGTTCAAAAAGACGAAATGTATTAACGGACTTTAATAGTCAAAAGACGAAATGTCCGAACGGACTTATAGTTAAAAAAGACGAAATGTCCGAACGGAAACTTATAGTTCAAAAAGACGAATGTCCGAACGGACTTATAGTTCAAAAAGACGAAATGTTCGAACGGACTTATAGTTCAAAAAGACGAAATGTCCGAACAGACTTATAGTTCAAAAAGACGAAATGTCCGAACAGACCTATAGTTCAAAAAGAACGAAAGTGTCCGAACGGACCTTATAGTTCAACAAAAGACCGAAAATGTATTAAACGGACCTTATAGTTCAAAAAAAGACGATGTCCGAAGAACGGACTTATAGTTATAAAAAGACTGAAATGTCCGAACGGACTTAAGTTCAAAAAGACGAAATGTCCGATACGGACTTTAAGTTTCAAAAGACGATGTTCGAACGACAAAATACGTTTAAATAAAGACGAAATGTCCACAGACTTATAGTTCAAAAGGACGAAATGTCGAACAGATCTATAGTTCAAAAAGACGAAGTGTCCGAACGGCCTTATAGTTCAAAAAGACGAAATGTCTGAAAATGGACTTAATAGTTCAAAAAGACGAAATGTCCGAACGGACTTTAAGTGTATGGTTGGATCTCGAAATTAATGACGGGTGATAATGTCCGATAACGGACTTATACGTTCAAAAAGACTGAAATGTCCGAACTGAACTTATAGTTCAAAAAGACGAAAATGTCCCGAACGGGAACTTATAGTTCAAAAAAAGACGAAAAATGTCCCGAAACGGGTTATTAAGTTTAAAAAGACGAAATGTCCGAACGGACTTATAGTTCAATAAGACCAAAATGTCCGAACGGACCTTATAGTTTCAAAATACCAAATGTTCCAAACGGACTTATGAATCAAAATAAAGACGTAAATGTCGAACAGACAATAGTTCAAAAAGACTCAAAATGTCCGAGAAGACAAATAGTTCAAAAAAAGACGAATGTCCTAAGCGGACAAATAGTTCAATAAAGACAAATGTAAAGAACGGACTTAATAGTCAAAAAGACGAAAATGTCCGAACGGACTTATAGTTTAAAAAGACGAAATGTCCGAAAGGACCTTATATTTCAAAAAGACGAAATGTCCGAAACGGACAAATAGTTCAAAAAGACGAAAAGTTCCGAACGGACTTAGTTCAAAAATAAACAAAATGTCCGAACGGACTTATATTTCCAAAAAGATCCGAAATTCCGAACGGACTTAATAGTTTCAAAAAATTAACGAAATGTCCGAACGACTTATAGTTCAAAAAGACGAAAAGTCCGAACGGACTTATAGTTCAAAATACGAAATGTCCGAAAGGACTTATATTTCAAAAAGACGAAATATCCCGGACGTACTTATAGTTCAAAAATACGAAATGTCCGAATCGACTTAAGTTCAAAGACGAAATTTCCGAACGGACTTATAGTTCAAAAAGAGGAAATGGTCTGAACGGACTTATAGTTTAGAAAGACTGAATTGGTCCGGAACGGACAAATATGTTTCAAAAAGACGCAAAATGTCCGAAACGACTTTTAAGTTCAAAAAAGACGAAATGTCCGAACGGACTTATAGTTCAAAAAGATGAAATGTCCGAACGGACTTATAGTTCAAAAAGACGAAATGTCCGAACGGACTTATAGTTCAAAAAGACGAAATGTCCGAACGGACTTATAGTTCAAAAAGACGAAATGTCCGAACGGACTTATAGTTCAAAAAAGACGAAATGCCGAACGGGATTATAGTTCAAAAAAAACGAAATGTCCCGAACGGATTTATAGTAAAAAAAGACGAAAGGTCCGAACGGACAAATAGTTCAAAAAGACGCAAATGTCCGAACGGACTTATAGTTCAATAAAACGAAATGTCCGAACGAACTTATAGTTCAAAAAGACGAAATGTGGAAACGGACTTATAGTTCAAAAAGACGAAATGTCTGAACCGACTTATAGTTCAAAAAGACGAAATGTCCGAACGGACTTATAGTTCAAAAAGACGAAATGTCCGAACGGACTTATAGTTCAAAAAGACGAAATGTCCGAACGGACAAATAGTTCAAAAAGACGAAATGTCCAAACGGACAAATAGTTCAAAAAGACGAAATGTCCGAACAAACTTATAGTTCCAAAAGACGAAATGTCCAAACGGACAAATAGTTCAAAAAGACGAAATGTCCGAACGGACTTTTAGTTCAAAAAGACGAAATGTCCGAACGGACTTATAGTTCAAAAAGACGAAATGTCCGAACGGACTTATAGTTCAAAAAGACGAAATGTCCGAACGGACTTATAGTTCAAAAAGACGATGTCCGAACGGACTATAGTTCAAAAAAGTACGAAAATGTCCGAACGGACTTATAGTTCAAAAAGACGAAATGTCCGAACCGACTTATAGTTCAAAAAGACGAAATGTCCGAACGGACTTTTAGTTCAAAATGACGAAATGTCCGAACGGACTTATATTTCAAAAAGACGAAATGTCCGAACGGACTTGTAGTTCAAAAAGACGAAATGTCCGAACGGACTAATAGTTCAAAAGACGAAAATTGTCCGAACGGACTTATAGTTCAAAAAGACGAAAAGTCCGGAACGGACTTATAGTTCAAAAGACGAAATGTCGAACCGACTTATAGTTCAAAAAGACGATAAATGTTCGAACGGACTTATAGTTCAAAAAGACGAAATGTCCAAACGACTATAGTTTCAAAAAGGAACGAAATGTTCCGAACGGACAAAATAGTTCAAAAGACGAAAATGTCCGAACGCTTATAGTTCAAAAAGACCAAATGTCCGAACGGACTTATAGTTCAAAAAGACGAAATGTCCGAACGGACTTATAGTTTAAAAAGAAGAAATGTCCGAACGGACTTATAGTTCAAAAAGACAAAATGTCCGAACGGACTTATAGTTCAAAAAGACGAAATGTCCGAACGGACTTATAGTTCAAACAGACGAAATGTCCGAACGGGTTATAGTTCAAAAAGACGAAATGTCCGAACGGACTTATAGTTCAAAAAGACGAAATGTCCGAACGGACTTTAAGTTCTAAAAGACGAAATATCCGAACGGACTTATAGTTCAAAAAGACGAAATGTCCGAACGGACTTATAGTTCAAAAATACGAAATGTCCGAACGGACTTATAGTTCAAAAAGTTAACGGACTTATTGTTCAAAAAGACGAAATGTCCGAACGGACTTATAGTTCAAAAAGACGAAATGTCCGAACGGACTTATAGTTCAAAAAGACGAAATGTCCGAACGGACTTATAGTTCAAAAAGACGAAATGTCCGAACGGACTTATAGTTCAAAAAGACGAAATGTCCGAACGGACTTATAGTTAAAAAAGACGAAATTTTCGAACGGACAAATAGTTCAAAAAGACGAAATGTCCGAACAGACTTATAGTTCAAAAAGACGAAATGTCCGAACAGACCTATAGTTCAAAAAGACGAAGTGTCCGAACGGACTTATAGTTCAAAAAGACGAAATGTCCGAACGGACCTTATAGTTCAAAAAGACGAAATGTCCGAACGGACTTATAGTTCAAAAAGACGAAATGTCCGAACGGACTTATAGTTCAAAAAGACGAAATGTCCGAACGGACTTATAGTTCAAAAAGACGAAATGTCCGAACTGACTTATAGTTCAAAAAGACGAAATGTCCTAACGGTCAAATAGTTCAAAAAGACAAAGTGTCCGAACGGACTTATAGTTCAATAAGACGAAATGTCCGAAACGGACTTATAGTTCAATAAGACGAAATGTCCGAACGGACTTATAGATCCAAAAAGACGAAATGTCGGAACG
>JABUQX010052245.1:0-22500 GCA_015478945.1 Trachelipus rathkii
AGTGTTTACAAGATTATATGAATTATTATTTCATTTCATTTGATTATTATTATTTATTATTTAAATCTCGGATTATTATTATTATTATTATCATTTATATCATTTATTACTTCATTTTTTAAAACTTACTTGAAATTTAAGGGGGAGTTATCGAAACTCTTCTTAATCTGGGCGATTGGCGACAAGGCAGTTATTTGTTTGTCTGAAGTTCTTTTTTAATTATGAGGAAAGAATAGCATCGTAATTGACCATATCTCAGATCTTAGATAATATTTATGTTGTTGTTATCTATGTATTCGTATGTATGTACTGTGTGCTATGTATCTCCTATGGTATGTTATGACGATGATGTATTATGTATGTAATACGACTATATGTAATCAATGCTATTATATTAATAGTATCTACAATGTATTCTAATGTATGTTACTAAGTGCATCCATTGTATGCTAGTAAGTGATGCAAATAGTTATCTAATGTATGTATGATGTTAGATGGTATGGTATTCATTGTTGTGAGATAAATATAGTATATGAAAAGAATATTCGTGATGTATGGAGTATATGTGTCATAGAATGTAGTGCGTAAACTGAGACTCTAGGGTACTTGTGATATCTACGTTGTTCCCTAAAGGAGAAGGGCTACTCAAACCTGGTGAGTGTCGCTTGTTGATATTTTGGGTATTTTAACAATCACTAGTTATATCATATCTCTTACAAATAATCATGATATTAATAAAATTAATTGATTTTATAAATATATTAAAATTGGTGATAGCCATAATACATAAACTGAATATATAACATTAGAGGTGGAAATTAAAACGATATATTATTAATATAATTAAATTTTTATTATATGAGTATTTAATGAAATTAAATAATAATTATATAAATTATTGTATATATATATATAAATCTATAAATTAAAAAATTAAATATATAATTAATTTAATAAAATTTAATAATATAATTAGTAATAATATTAATTTTAAGATTTAACTATATTAAATTAATAAAATAAAATATAATATTGAACTAAGTATAATTGAATTTGGCACTCCTACTACTATTATATAATGATAATCTAGAAGATAATAGTTAAAGTATCCCTGGCAATTTAGACAATCTAAGATACCTATATAAATCAATGAAAATGGAATACCTTAGTAAACATTTTTAACTTTAGATATTATATAAAGTAAAAATAAAACTTATATATTACTATATATATTATATTCTATAGCATTTTTTATAAGTATATGAATATAATTATAATAATTATAATAATAATTATAAATAATTAATTATAATTAAATCAATTAAATAATCAATAAATAAATTAATATAGTATATAAATAATTAATAAAATAATAATAATAATAATATTTTTATAATATATACATGGATTCTGAAGGATAAGAAATAATTGGTATTTTATATTTTATTTATATTATATAAATACGACACTCACTGATTAATATCTCATGTGGTGGAGAGCACCCTAGCTAAAACTAAAATCGAGGAGTTTCAAGTGTTAGTAACTATAACCTGGACAGAATGGTGAGAATTAATGATGATACTTTTATTTTTCCCTGTAATAGTGACCTTACTGTATACTGCACAGAGAATATATAAGACATAGAGTAATGATACTACGCTCCTTGACTTTAGTGGGATTGCAAGTCGTACGCCGTTTAAAGTGACTATATTGATGAGAATAGAATAGGATCAGATGAGATCTTTCACCTTTCGCCATAGACAGTATGAACAATCCACAAAAATAAGAGAAAAAGAGATTGGAAGTGGTAGAGGAGAGAGATTTATGATAGGAACGCATATGAAATAGAACGAGGACTCTGTATGGATAAAATCTGCTAATAAGGAAGATAACTAAGGCTCAATAGTAAATCAGCAAATAAGCTTAAGTGTTTGAAAAGTCATTTATTAATATTAATATATTCATTCACTGGATGATAAGGCCAAAAACATCAAATGACAGATATGCAGACTGAAACTGAAATTTGACCATCAGTTCCAGCAGTCTAGATTTTGATAAGGTGGTACCATTGCTGCGCGATTCGTAATAAACACTTAAGTGTAACTATTACTGTACACTGAGTACGCACAGGCAATCTTTCAAATATAGATTTAAGTGCAGTTGATAACGAACAATATTCTGTATAACTCAAGGCCGGATAAGGATTGGTTAGAAGAGGAACTACTATACACTCTGTTCTAGTAAGCAAAAAGTCTCGGACCCTTTCGGGCATGGACTAGCCATCTGTAACTTATTTTACTTTTTTCACGTGTTACAAGCAACTTACCAACACACAAGTCCAGAAATTAAAACCACATTTGCTAGAGACCAATCAAATCCGGACGGGCATCAATCACATTATAGTATATATATATATATATATATATATATATATATCATATATATATATTATAAATATATATATATATATATATTATGTATATATATATAAGCCTCTTATCTTCCTTCCTTGGGCTCTCCAAGGTCTTCTCCTTCCAGCTGTCAACCAAAGAATCTCGCAGGCTATCTCTCCTTCGTTCTAATTTCAGGACATGGCATATGGCATTCCTTTTTGTCTACTCTATCAGCCTAATCAATGGTATTCATATCCAAAGCTCACGTCTTATTTCCCGAATTTTTTCTAACGTTCTCTTCTTCGTCACTTGGTGATCACACCTACTTTTATGACAGATACCCTTACAGTTCTCATAATTCTCTCGTCATGAACTACTCAAAAACTAAATAGATACCACTGGGAAAAACATAATTCACAGCTTTGTTTGTGTCACAATGGGCGTGCGTGAAGATGTCACCCACAGATCCTAGTCCACTAGAATACATAGAGGTAAGGGTCTTTAGTATTGTTTCATCTTATATCAATACACCTTATCATCCCGCGAATAGAAAACTACACATTCACTGTTTTACAAAAAAACTATATAAATAACGAAGAGAAAGGAAAATCTAAAATCTAAAATATACAGTAATTACAACTACAAATATTACGAGGTTATTACCCTTCCTTCAACAAAACCACTGTTTCACAATATATAGTACATCAACATCGGTACTAATAATTAAGAACTCGCTTCAATCTTATTTATTATTTAGTAGATATCTCTACTGGATTTAAAAATTATTATATTAGACATATATTAAGGGAAATGTATAAAATAATTTAAAAAAGTATAATATTAATAAAATATAAAGATAAAATGTAGTGTTAAATAATTAAATTTAAAATTAGTAAAATTAATGATTAGAGAAGCCTATTTAGACAGGACTCTTTATATTTATATGGTTAAATTAACTATATATCGTTAAAACTTAAATAGACTTATCATATTTAAATATTTTTGCTATTTATTTATTTATTTATTGTTTTTATGCTTAAGACGTATTGATAGTACTGTGCGTCAGAGTGGGGTTATTGGATGGGGCGCTTCTCTTTGTGTACGCAAGGAATTGACTTCACGGTCTGGAAAGAACCTTGAGTGATTTAATGTTCGACGATGGGGCAGACGTTCGCGAAGACAGTCGCACCATAGTCGAGCTTCGAGTGGTGATTAGGTTAGAAAAGAGGGTATTGTCGACTAACTCTTTTCCTAATCCAAGAGCTAATAAAAAAATATAATAACAATTCACGAAATATTTTCCTCTATACAACTGTTACATACACGCGGAGAAGTAGGGCATCTAGCCAGCAAGTCTGCTACCAACAAGAATCTATTTGTAGTTGTATATGGGTGATAAACAAAGAGAGAGAGAAGATGCGGTGTGTGTACTTCCTCGTAGAAACCCTTAAAGTTAATATTCGCTATGGGGAGGCGCGCGCGGCGGCTCCTATCGGGGGAATATGGAGAATCGTCTCGCTGCGAGTGTGCAGCCTGTTAATAATCTAACTAAACTGGGTAGATCGTAGCGGCCCTCGTGCGAGCCCTTCCATCAGACATTTATCGTTCGACTCTTAATTTGTGTCGTAATTCTAACACCTTTAGCAAAATTTAACGTTATTATATTTATTTTCAAATAACTATTATATATATATGTATTTTACTATCAAATTTTTATCTTTATAATACATATACCATTACACTAGTTATATATATTATAAGATATATAGTTTACCTGTCATTTTATCGTATCGAATATATTGACTTCATACGTACAAGTTCACTTTACTTACTTTACGACGGTAGATGGTACTGTGAGAGAAAATAGACGACGTATTTACATGGTGCCTAGCTGTTGACATCATCAAAGATATACTGTATAATATAATCATAGTGCATTAACTAATTAATTGACAGAAAGGAGAAGTGCCGTAAAGAGGGTAAATATATAGCCTATGTATTTGTAAGAATGTGAAACTTCAGTAATTTTGTATCAACACCTGTTTCAAATTTATTTTGTGATGTCACTATAAGTGGAGTCCAAACTAATTTTAAATCGCCCCAAATTAGTTTATTAGTATATATATTATTAATATATATATAATTATAAAGCTATATAATGATCATTATATATATATATAATATATATTATATATATATAGTAATATATTATAGTATATATATTATATAAAGTCTGCTTCCCTTAAATTATAAGGTTTTATTTTATACCTTCTATGAAAAGTCATTTTACTTTCTCAAGCACACTGTCTGCGGGAGCATCTAACTTAATAGAAACGGATGATCACAAATGAAAAGATCTGAAATAGTTTCTAGTCATTTCTATTAAGACAAAGTAGGGAGTCAAGATAAGTAAACACAAGTACATCAGAGAAACGCTCACAAATTATATTACAGTATAATCACATGAATAAAGTTTCAAGCAGGATCATTTGAGCTCTATATAAATGTTTTTGAGGATAATTGTACCTTTCTAGGTGTGTAGCAGAGTTCACTCACTTAAGAACTTCAGTAGGCTGAAAACGATTGTGAAAAAGTATAAAGACTAGAGTAATGCAATATTTAATTTATGTATCAGCAGTTTTGAGATTCTTGCCCCTAAATATTTGAAACTCACAATACGAGTCACGGCCAATTATATATATATATATATATTAATATATAGATATTATAGTATAATATATATTAATATATTAATATATATATTATGATATATATATTTCTTTCATTATTGTATATATATATATGCTTGTATAGATGTATGCATTTATACAATCATTCCAATTATATATATTAATATATTATAATATTTTATCATATATTTATATAATATATATATATATATACTATATTGTAATATTAATATATAATTATATATATATATAATATAATTATATATAAATATTACGGTATATATACATATATTATTACTGGTCATCCATAACAATATCTGGATTTTGATAGTATTTTGATTCCTCTTAATAGATTAATAATGTTTTCTTTACACTAGTTTTGTTAATATTATTCTATTTTTATTTTTCTTTGAAATTAAGTCTCAGTGAAGTTGCGAGTAAGTAATTTCTCTCCTCAAAACACCTCCTACACATAAACATGAGATTTTCCTAATCAATTCCCGTAGCTTTTATTAAATATAAATACACTAACAGAAATTAAGTCGGATATTGATTTATCACTATATTTACTTCGAATTTTTACATTGATACCTCAACAATTTTAAATACTTATTTTAACATTTCTAAGGATCATTTTACACAAAGAAACAAGGTATTCCTTTTCGCTGTTAGATATTGTAGTTTTTGAGATTAATGAATTTTTTTTTTTTTTTTTTTTTTTGTGATTTTTACATTTTCCCCGCACTAAAATGTTACCGCAGGATTCCAAATGTATTCCTTTTCCCCTGTATCTATTGTAGTTTTGAAGATATATTCAGTTGTAGTTTTTTTAATAAAACCAAAAGTTTTAGTTTTAAAAACCTAATTATAGACATATATATATATTATATTTATATATATATAATATATATATATATTATATATATAATATATATATATATTATATCAGTATATATATATATCATACTATATATATTTATGATTAATTATAATATATTATATATAAATATATATATAATTTTTTTGGGTAAACTATTAAATTATTAAAAAAGATGGGATTTTATTTTTCGATTCTATATATATTAATATATATATTATTTATAATAATATTATATATTAAATATATATATATATATATTATATATATATATATTTTTAATATACATTATTAATATATAATTATCTATATATATATATTAGTCTTCTTCCGCTATTCTTAATACTTCTTATTCTTCTTCTTCTTTACATTTATACTTATTTAAACTATTATTTTACTTTACCTTTACTTTATCATTATCTAGTTCCTTCCCAATTCATGAATTTTTTATTGTCATTACTTATAGGTATTACTATTATCTATCTTTACAATTTTTACTATTCATTTTATACACTATTAAATAATTAATTATTATTAATTAAATATATATTCATTATTATATAATTATTTATTTTTATTTATAATAAGTTATTATTATTAATTATTATATTATTAATTATTTATAATATTTTATATATATATATATATATATATATATATAAAGTAATTTTAATATTATATTGATTATTATTAATATATTATTTTAATTAATTATATTAGTATTAAAGCGTAATTGATAGAATAGTAATAAGCTCTGATTATCATCATCATTATAGTTATTTGCAAGATTATTTTTGCATGATTATTGCCGCCTGCCTATATTTTTTTTTGAGTTCGTTCTGACCGAGCCTATAGGCGCCCTTGCTGCCCCGGACGTACAGTGCATATGCAGCTATTCTATTATTTGATCACACTATTAATACTTTGTATATCAAGGTAGCGGCGTATGACGCGATATAGACGCCTTATGAGACGATCTCTCATGTTTGCGCAAAAATCGTCCATAAAAGACGGTGCACTATCCTGTAATCAGCTTTATTTTATATAAGACTTTTTTACTCGCTCAATCATGTTCAAATGATTCGCACTTATCTTGCACTTTGCAGAAGTTCAAATATACTCTTAGTGCATTCAAATTAAAAGTCATTAAAGGAAAGATGGCTAACATTATTATCATCATATGTTGTAATTAAATTAACATACCGTAAACGTTAACTACCTCGTCTCTGCCATCTCCATGTCTTTGTGGTCCATGTTTTCCCCTCAAGCATCGTTCCAGACTTGTATCTTTCTGTTCGCTGTATCACTAGTGAAAATGTCTTCATGTATAACCAGTAATTTTGGATAAATTCTGGGTGGATGAAGTTCGCTTCTCTATACTGCAAACATTTTACAAGTCTAGTATGTGCCACAGAATATACTGAGAATAGTTAATGATAATTTGAACAGGAAACGACAATATTATTATCTAAGTGACCTTTTCTGTTAAAACAATAAACATAATTAATATATATATATATTTTATTATCTTCAAGGTATGCCTTGCTCTTAATTTTAGTGTTGTTATATGTTCGCTCATTATTTTATTATATTGTGGAAATAACATTGTGGGCAATGTAGCAGAAAATATAGAATCACTAAAAATAAGATTTTATATTTTTATATATTACTGAATGGTAGTATATATATTATGAAACATGGCCTTTAGTATATTAATAATAATACAAAGCTTATTTTAGACATTCACAACTTTTCTACAACACTTTGTATTATACTTCTAATAATATAGTCAAGTTACAAGTATAATAACAATGTATCTGCATCTTATATTTCTTTATTAACCTTATAATAATTTATAGCTTCAATTCTATTAGTACGTAGCATATACGAACGAATCTAATTATATTACTCCTTTATTATAGTTCAAGATTCGTCCACCCGTTATATTACCTTCTTCTCTTTTGTTGTTTTGTCCGTTCTTGGTGATCTTGGTGGTAGAGGTGAAGTATGCAAATCGCCTTTCCAAACAGTTTCATAATTTCTCTGCCCAATTCTCTGACCCAAGATTTATACGTTGCTATGCTCATGACTTAACATGTACTTTACCTATAGTTTTTGCATCTTTTCCATTGTGTGTTATGGTGGATCCTTACTCTCTCTCTCTCTCCTGTTCTCCTCTCTCATCCTCTTCTCTCTCTCTCTCATCTCTCTTCTCTCTTCTCTCTACTCTCTCCATCTCTTTCCTCTCTTCTCTCTCTCCTCCATGGTTTGCTTCTTTCTCCTCTCATCATCCAACTCTCAATCCTTCTTCTCTTCCTTTCTCTCTCCTCTCCCCTCGTCTCTCTCTCTCCCTCTTACTCATTACATCTTATATTTATATATATATATATATTTAATTATAATTAATTATATTAATATGATTATTATATATATTAAATTATATAATATATATATATATAGTTATAATATAGTTATTATATTATGATTATATATATTAATATATTTTTATAATATCACTAATTAAATGAAGTGTATCGGTGCTAGTGTGGGGTGGCATAGGGGTTTGAGTATATGGCGGTACTCTATATAACGCACTGGGCTGTAGAGGGGAGGCATGAGGTTATAATCACGCTAACGAAGAAGAATAATATAAAAAATAATAGAAATAACGAATCGAAAAATTGAAAATAATTATATATAAAATTAAAAACAAATAAATAATAAATAATCTAAAATATAATAAATTAATAATAATAATAATTAATAATAAATAATAAATATAAATAATTTAACATTATTATAATATATAATAATAATAAGTAATATATAATATAACAGACGTTAAGTTTATAATATCGATTCGGTCAAATCGAAACACTCAGTTTCGATTGGCCCCAATCTCATAGGTTAGTACCTAATCTTCGAGCTCGGAGATTATATTAGGGAAAGTAACCGCAAAAAGGCGTAACCCGCTTATTTCATACCTCATTAGCTGTATGCATCTAGGGCTAGATACCTCCATAGAATCAGACCTATGCGCTTGAAAATCATACCGGTTAAATTACAGTTAACATACCAATATGAAACATATACATATAAATGATTTCTATATATACGTATATCTCAAATCCCAGTCTTCGAGTTAATCGGTCAGAGCGACAACCTGGTTATCTACCATAACTATTTATTCATATATACTATATTAATATTAATATATATCATATATATTATATAATATACTTATATATAATATAGTATAATATATTATAATAATAGTATATATATATATATATATTATATATATATAGTATATTAAATATATAATATTAATATATATATATATAGTATTATTATTTTTGCGGTTTCAATATATATATAATATTAATTATATTAATATATATATTATATATATATGAGATGTAAATATGAAGACTTTTACTATTTAATAGAGTTTTTACATATCTGGTTTATTTAAATAATACACAGTTAGCCCCAATGTACTTATAAGCTTCTCTAAACCTTTTAGGTTGTGAACAAAAAAAAATGCTTTGGTTCTGTTCCATTAGGCGCGGGCTATAGGCGCAGAGAGAAATTGGGCCTAGGGCGACCCCTGTGCCGCATATGTCGCGACTGCCGCGCTTTTTAAAATTGTTGCGTCCTATGCGCCTTTGCGCCGTACGAATGATAGTGCGACCAATAGCGGCATAAGGAGCGAACCCTATGTGCGCATAAACCTCGGTGGCGCCATACGGCCTCTGCGAGGCTGGCTGATATATCATTAATAAAGAATAGTGAATACTATAATATGATATACGCTGATTTTTCATTTAATTTAACCGAGTGAGGTAATTACTCAACTCTAGTGATTATATTATATATTATTAATTTATATTTATTATATTACTGAGATATATTTCTTATTAGTAATATGTGAGTGTGAGAGATGTATTACTAAAAATAGATATATATATATTATATATATATATATATATCTAATATATTATTAATTAATAATAAGATATATAGTATATAATATTATAATATATATATATAATATATATATATTAGTTATAAATATCATATATTTATATAATATAGTATATACGCGCAAGTTGATAGGACATATCACGACCTTTAAATTCAGTAGGTTTTTGTGTTTTATATTTATAATTGCCTAAATTATTTTTAATATATAACATTTGCTTTAGGAAATTTAACTTATTTTATTTTATTCAGAAATAAATTTTTCTCCATCTTAAGTATATATATATAGTAACATAATTATAGTACTCTTGTGAACAATATATCTAATATATATTTTATATATTTATATTGATGACGCTAGTGTAAAGTCTTTTACCAAAGTTTATTTTCTTACAGCTGAATTCACAAGTTAGCGGGTTGGCACCGCCACTGTTCCTATAAAAACAAAAACGAAATAAATTCCATACACGGGATCTAGGTATAAAATATATTTTTTCATAACATTCTTTACAATGAACTGAAATCAATATGCTGGTTATCCAGGAAGAAACTTCAACAGAACTCATGTGATGGACAATATAGAGTAGAAATACGTTATTTACATACAAATTGAGAGTATTTATGTATATGAGGGAGGAGCCTGTGATATGTGCGCAATGATACATAACATATACTTCACGTTGCGGAAAAGATGGATCATCCTGCTGTAGTATACATTGGCGATAATGAAGCAGCATTACACTTTGAAGTATGACTACTCACACAGGACACGCATAATATAAATATTATATTAATCACATTGGTAAGATTTTGGGCGGAAAAAAGAACCAGTCTTTTACGACAGAGAGAGAAAGACGGAGAAATTGTACAGATGAGTGAGAGACGACAGGATGAGAGATACCCGGATGAGAGAGAGAGAGAAGAGAGAGAGAGAGAGAAGAGAGAGAGAGAGAGAGATTTGGCTAACCCTACTGCACTAAAATCACCTAGGGCTTGGCCCGTCCCAAAACTGCTATGTGAGGCGTCATGCCCGCTAGGGTTAGATAGGAGCTAAAATTGCCACGGGTTGGATTTCTCAATGCGACCCTTCTTATTATCTATCTATAAATGAGCGTCATTGATTGTTGCTTAAGGATATATTTTAAAAGCTTTCTAAATTTCTGAACTAGAATTTTCGGTTGTTTCACTGTCTGCGAGCCCTACTTACCGGGGCGTGCGACAATGTATGAAGGTAAGTTCTTACGACGGATATATTAGTACTCAGTCAGGTCCATGCGTGCCATATGGAATTACGTCAACGCGCTTAATCTGGGCGCTTCTCCAAACTGCTAATGTCGAGTGCGCATGTGCCCGTGCCTCAGGTGGTTGAGAGTGAGTGATTCCATGAAAGTATACCCGATTCCTAGTGGCGAGCAACTTGCCATGTATTATGAAGTATTTACTATCATAATCGGTGGTTGCTGGAACGAAACATAATGTTTGATATTAGTGTGATTACTAACATCTGATTAATGGTCGAGAGACACTGACACTATCCACCAACAACTATGAGGTAATCGGTCGCGTAATCTATTAAGCCACGGGCTATGCATCAGACTTCCGATAGCCTAGAGCCTACGGAGCTGCTTAGATCGGCATCATACGGCTTTTGAACTTTCTTGCCGTTGCCGTCACTGCCTTAAATACTACGTTTTAAATTCTACTACTGCCTTGTTGTCTTGTACCTTTGGTTTGGTTTCTCGATAATGTCATTTTTTGTTTTTATGGAATAAGGAGTTGCTAGGAAAGAACTAGATTAATCTGATGAGTTTTTATTTCTTTTTTTAATGTTGATTTTTTAAGTTATATACAAATATTATACATGCGCAAGTCATTAGTTCCAGATGTTCATGGATAACTGATATTCGTTCAAAAAGGAAAATTGTGCTAGTCTTACGAGAGGTGATGTAGTGGTTTGCGCGCGGAGTATCAGTCTCTATTGCGGAATTAAATTCCTTGGATGCTGTGACTTAGAATTGTGGGAGATTTTTTTACGCAGTGGCGTTAAAGTCTTTCAGTTTATAATTTTTATTATGTGTGCATGGATAGTGTTATAAATACTTAGTAGGTGGAATCCATCACTATGAATATATTGTATGTAGGTGAGTTATAGTAATTTGCCGTCTTGCATGAAGTTTAGACATGATATATTAAAGGCCTACATAAATTTTGAAAATATAGATATTATTATTTAATTTACAAAATTTTTATAATACTGGACAATATAGAATGACTTGACGCGTCATAAGTATAAAGCTATCTAAATATCTAATAATGTTAGTGTAATGAATTTTTAAAATCATAATAAATAATATACTATAAATTAATTAGTAAGGTGAGGTTAAATAATTAGTATAAATATAAATCATTGTGCATTACGAGTCTGGATAAATTTTATTCTTTTTTTTATGTTAGTCAGTATATAATCGACGGAGTAATAATAGGAATTATAACCTCTTTGATATCTTCAATATCATGTTCTACTATGAGGTATCATGGAAGTATTAACGGTATGAGGTATGAAGTACTACAGTCATTAACATATTCTTATCGTATATAGCTGGACGGAGGTAATCTGTAGGGTTGCGTATCAATAAGAAATCTATTAGAGAGCTAGGACGCCTTCATCCGTAAGTGCGGTGGCAGCCGCGCGTTCAGAGAACTCACAGTCGGCGTAAGACATAGATAATGAAACGGCCAGATCGCCTCCTTAATCTTATTATAACCTATATTATAATATATATACTTATAAATTATTATACTATGGATGAGAGGCGACAGAGCTCGACGTAATGGTGGCAATAGGTTATCTACTGACTGATAGTGGCGAGTTAATCAGAAGTCTAATATAATTTTGGTCCCGTATAAGTAATAGCTACTAAGGATTAAGATAGATTTATTAATACCCTATAGTTATAAGGACGTTCCCGCTTTTATCGTAGAAGGTAGGGCTATGCCGCCAGTGGTGTCGTTACTAGAGGTGTATGATGTTAGTGAACTTTAAACCACAAATATCAGCTTAGAATAAAATCCAAAAAAAAGTAAAGAATAGAGTTATAAGTTTATTTCCTCATTATTATATAGGTAGTATGGCTTACAAGGTTGTAAAAAAATATTAAACAAGTGAACTATAACCGAAATATTTGTATGGTACGGAACATAGTATGTTATTATACGCTTTTATATTCTACGTATGGAGCTAATATGTTAGGCATCACCCCATGTTGTGATTTGATACGGTAACTGTGAACTTATGTATAAGTCAAGTGGTTAGGTATATGTATAAAAAACAAATGATTTAAACAGCGTAGAGTATGATAGATTGAATACTCTATATCATTATTACTCCGTAGTCACTAGATGTGATGCTAGACTAGGCATGAGGGAAGTAATATCTGATCTAGTATTAGTGATTAGCAGGTATAGATGATGGATGGAATCTCTCGATTAATCAAGTATACTGCGGATTGTGTGGTAAGTACTTGAGTTCAGTTCTATACTCTCTAATGGCTTTTCACTCGGTGAGTTATTTCTCACTTAGGCGTTACAGTATATACTATATGATAGGCGTTATATATGCTACAACTAAACTCTTAGATTGACTACCAGAAGGGATAATTATCTACTATAGTCTAGAACTCCGTATATATCTAGATACCTGTGTTTTATTACTATAATATTATGCGATATTTGCCCATAGTGCTTGTCGGTATGTGCATATCCTTCTGTTTGATCGCCATGATTATGCCTTAGGAGATGCGACTGGCAGATAACAAATATCGTGCTCTTAACCGCGACGCGTACTTATGAGGTAGTATAGTTATAGTAGATTAATTCTAACTGTGGTAAGAAGTCCATACTTATGGAGCAATAAAGTACTATAGTATATTGCGCTGAGTCGCTCCACATTATACTAGGACAAGATCGCATAATACATAAAATATAACTGCATCTGCTACGCGTCGCGTAGATACCGTTATTAATCTATCACCTGTAGTAACAATAATGATGGCCTAATTTTATTGTGTTGTAGGATGTACGGCTTGCGCCTACGTCGCCATAAGAGATGGCTTATGTAAATTCTAACTATATATCGCGCCCCTAATCCAGGCGTATAAATTACGAATAGTCTTAGTTATGACATGTATATATATATATTTAGGTAAGCATGAAGTATACATACCTAGCATTGCTAGTTAAGTACAGAGCCTCTGCTTTATGTGTATATATATGATTATGCATAGCGCTCAGGTTATGTTTATGTCCTATAGGCTGAGCATAAGGGTGGTACTAAATATATGTGTGACTGAGCTACTTATACTCTGATATTATACTATATAAGTACTAACTATATAGACATTTAGTTACTATTATAAAAACTTATTGATATATCTAAATTATAATTATACACTATAACTGACATATAATACTATATAGACTATATAAGGAGTAGTAAGTATATATATAGTTATCCAGCATAAGAGATGATAACTATAATTGTTATTATATAAGTATATCTTACTATTGTAAATAATACTAGATAATATTACATGACTAATATATTTATGTATGGTATAGTGAAAGAAAACATAAAATCTTATCTATATATAGCATTGTCATCAGTCGCATATCATAACGATAATATAGGTTGATAGTACGATAAACGTATAGTGGGCGGCTTCGTGAAAGCTGGCATTGGGGGGGGATTGCAAAGTTATTACTGCTTTCTGTCATTAGTTTATGTCCCTTTATCTACTATTATTATGTCAGTATGTGCTTTTTTTTTTAAGATATTTGAAATCTAAAACTTATCATAGAGTATAGTAAACAGAAATGATTACGTATAAATAATATATAGTATATATTATAAATATAAATTATATATTTGTATAGTGAAACATATTACGTATTATATAATAATTAAGTAGATACTAGTAAATTAAAGTATAATGGATAGATAATAGGATTAAAGTTGAATGTCATTATTATAACGTGACCATGTGAAATTATGCTCTGCCAAGATAAATTCCCTATTAAAAAAATAAAATGAACTGCTTCACGACTTTAGAATATATTATTATTGATGTAAGATTTAATTTATTACTTATTAAAATTATATACAAACATTTGATTATTTTTTTTTTGAATCATTCGATCAAAAATGCAAAGTCAAATATTCAATTCGATATCGAGAAGAAAACATTTTCATTGTCAAAACTCTATTAGATAAAAAGACAATATCATGAATGATCTCGGATAATACAGAACAGCACTAAAATAAATAATCGGAGATCGAGATGAAATAATGTGAAGGGATAAAAGGTAAAAGAGTTATTAGTTTTCCTAATGTTTCAGAATGTTGTTCGAATGCGATGCAATACGATATTAGAAAAAGAAAAAAAGTTGTAAGTTTGATGCATACACTTTACACATGGAAATATCTAAAAGCTCCGCAGAGCTAATCTTATTATTTAATAAGAATATCGCAGAATAAATAAGGAAGGGCTAAGATAATGCTGCAAGTTCAGTCGACTGTGAAGACAGTATAGCGTTAGATATGTAGGTTAATTTGTTATTATGTGGGAAAATATATAAGGATAGATGGAGGTCGATTAAAGCATAGTGGACTACAGTGGCCGTAGAGTATCTATAGAATAGCTGCTTGGCAGCCCGCTCCATGCATGAGGTCTTACACGCAGGCCGCCACGATGATATAGTATATATATATATTTATACTGTAGAAACATTTATATTTAAGTATGATATTATTATATCAATAGTTATATAGCGATATATATAGGTATACTATTATTATTATATAGATATATAGATAGATATATTTATATTATATCTATATATTAGCTATATTAATATTATTATAGGTATATCCTATAGCTATATAAGTTATATATATAATATATATCATATATATAGTGGGTTATATAGTAGTATATATATATAATATAGAGTATATTAAGTATATATACTAATTATAAGTATATGATTATATAGGTATGTATAATATACTATATAGGGCTTAAGTTAAGTTTATATATTATTATTATAATATTTATAGTATAGATATATTTTATATATATATAGTATATATATATATATATAAATATATACTGAGAATAATAATATCAGTCATTACACATATAACTAAGTATATATATATATATAGATGTAGGTTATTTATATAATGTTATATATATATATATATATATATGATATAAATATATATATATATAATAGATATATATAATTGAATATCGTCAATAGTTAGTATAATAACATATATGCCAGTATATTAAGCATTATCGATATATATATATATAAATATCTATATCATCGCTCTATATATATATTAGTATTATAATATGGGTATATATATATATAGTATCTATATATATATATTTATATAGTATATATAGTTTATATATATAGATAAGTTAAATATATATATATATATATAAATATATATATAACTATATATATTTATATATATATTATATTATTATGTAATTATATATATATATAGTATCTATATATATACTATATATAATATATAGGTATATATATATAATAAAAATATATATAATTATGTAAGTTATTTTAGATTATATATATGTATATATATATAATAATTATAGGATATATATACTATATTATATATATCTATATATATATATTATCTTATAGATATAAGTAATATATATATTATAATATATAATATATATATATAGTATATATAGTAGTATAAATGATAATTAATTAATATATATAAGATATATTTATATATATATATAATATCATATATTATAGTATAGTATTATATATATATATATGGTGTAGTATTATATTATATATATATATATAGTATATATATATATATATAGTATGATATATATATATAATCATATAATATATATATTAATAGTGTGGATCACCTTCCCCTTAAAAAGGTATATAAAACCAAATATCATGCCACAATAAATTAAAGATTACCGCCCCTAAAAAATCTCCAACTAAGGCATCCGATTTTTCTCCGAATATGGCGAGCCCACACGCTAGCATTTTCCTTTTTGAGTTATATCGTGACATCTGGCTGCGCGTAAAATGAAATCAGCCATGTTAAAAAAAAATAACTAAGCAATTAACCAGTGATGCTAGCAATCTATCTCCAAACAGACTTTTCCTGAAACCAAACCAGGTGAAGGAAGCAAGGCAGAGTAAGAAATTAAAATAGTATTGCTCAAGGCGGAAAGGCAAAGTAAAGCGATGATAGCCGATCTAAGACTGTAGGCTTAGGCTATTGACATGCGGGTATAGTAGCGGTCAGTGGTGAACAGGCCCAAAAATGTTATGAATTAGAAACGTTTTAAAATCTATTTTAGCAACATATTAGTAAGATAGAGGTCGCAATAGATGCGGTATTTACTTAATATCTAACCCTAGCGGGCATGCGCCTTCACACTTAGCAGTTTGTCGAGAGAGGCCAAATTAGCTGGTAAAGTGCGCAGAAGTGAACACCGAAACAATGTTAGCAATTAGAAACTTTTAAATTATTTTAGCAACAACTATAAGTAAAATGAGTTCGCATAGATTGGTATTGTACTATTATCCTACCTAGCGGGCAATGCGCCTCACACTAGCAGTTTGGGGAGAGGCCAAGCTAGGTGATTTTAGTGCAAGTAGGGTCGCAAATCTCTCGTCCTCTCTCTCTCTCTCTCTTCTTCTCTCTCTCTCTCTCTCGTTCTCTTCTCTCTCATCTCTCTCTCTCTCTGCTCTCTCTTCTCTCACTTCTCTCTTCTTTCCAGACAACATAGGCAATTTTATAAATATATGTAAATAGGTGTCTGTGTGAGACTCATATCGAAATGTAATGCTGCTTCATGCGATGTATAGTCAGGGAGGATCCCTTTTCCCTGCTGTGTATGCATATCATCAAAACAGCTCCTCCAAACTAATAATTCATTTGTTACTACTACCTGCATAGGCAATTCATAGTTTCGTAGGAATTCTTCTGCAGAATATGAGTTCATATGTATAATAGTAATAACTAGGTTCACTGCTGCTGTTTTTATGCTGTTGTTTTTGTTTTTTTTAGGACAGGGGTCCAACCCTGACTTGTGTTTGAGCTGTAACAAATAACTTTAAGAAAAATACATTTCTCAATGCAATATATATATATTATATATATTAATTATATAATATATATTTATATAATAATAGTAGTAACTATAATAATAGTTAAATATTTGATAATATTATTTATATATATATATATATATTATATATATTTAATACTATAATATATTATATATATATTAATATGATATATAAATATATATGCTTTATATATATATATTATATATAATATATCTATTAGTAATTTATATATATATATACTGTATATCTATTATATATATATATATATATATAGATATATATATATATATAAATATATAATATATATGATTAATATATATTAATATATATATATATATAATTAGTATACTATATATATATATAATTATATATTATCAGAGCTGGGCGTTGCGCCACGAAGGTGCGCTATGCGCCTATGCGCCTATGGCGCATTATCAATTCGTAGGCGCAAAGGCGCATAGGCGCAAACGCGAATAAAAAAGGCCGACTAAGCAAAGGCGCACAGCCCATTCTCTGCGCCTATAGCATCACCTATGAACAGAGACAAAGCATCTTTTTTTTTTACCCTTAAAAGTTAGAATTTAGAAGCTTGGTTATTTTTAAAACCAGTGTTAAAACTTTATATATATAGTATATATTAGTATATATATATATATATATATATATATAATAATATAATTATATATATATGTATATAATATATTATATATATAGGGTATATATATATATATATATATAATTATATATTATATATATTATATGAATAAAATAGTTATGGATAACGGTGTCGCCTGCCGATTCTCGAAGACGGTTTGAGATGATCGTAATGAACTTGTTATATGTTCTATTGGTATCTTAAACTGATTACCGGTGAGTTTTCAAGTCGCCTAGGTTGATTCTATGGGTATCTCCCCCCGAGAGCAAGGTGATAAGCGGGTTACGCCGTTTTTTGCGGCTTCCAATTCCGACTGAAGATTAGGCTAACGCCGAGATTGGGCAATCGAACAGGTGTTCTTCGTTGACCGAACTGACTACGCTTTGTTTATTATTATTTTATTATTATTATTATTATTATTTTATTATTATTATTATCACACACACACACACACTATTGAGGTTCCGATTATTATTATTATTATTTAATGTTTTTATTATTTATTTTCAATTTAGTGTTTAATTTCTTTATTTTTATTATTCTCCGTCAGCGTAGTTGCCATCGCTGCAGTAACAGCAACAAACCCCTGCCCCCCATGCAGCACGACCCCTTTATATAATTATATGGGTATATATATAATTAATTAGGTATATATATTATATATATCACTATTTTTACTATATATATTATATATATATATTAATATTTATATATATATTAATTATATAGTATACGTTATATATTATATTATAGTATTAGATATTAATATATATAATATGATATATATATTTATATCAGTATATATATATAAGTAATTATATATAATATTATAGGAGTATATATATATATATTATATTATATAGGTATATAATAGTAATATATTATATATATTATATATATAATGTATAGGTATATATATATATATAATATAGGTATATATAGTACTAATATATATGAGTAAGTATATATTGGTAAGTTCTTGTATAATATATCAGAAGTTTAGATGTGCTGTTTTACTACAAATATAATTTGTGCAAATAGTGGCTCGTGAAAAGACTTTTCATCGTTCTTCAGCGCTGCGTGTCTGAACCTCCCTGGGGAAGAAACATGGACCACAAATTGAATAGGACTGGGTGGAAGAGATCGTGGTAGTAGTTGTTTAGTTTGGTACGTGTTGTTCAATTGACAAGTGATTAATATACTGTGGGTTTTTCGTTCCTATGCTTTTTTGTTTAAAATTATCCCGCACTGAAAGTTTACTTTGTCTAATGAATTTAGCGAACATCACCAGCTGGCGAAAGTCTGTAGGCGCAGAAGGGCGCGGATAGCGGCGCATAGCGCTAAGGCGCAAATTGATGTGACAAAAACATCTGTGTCGCATAGGCGCTAAGCTGCACTAGTCCGGCAGCATAGGCCGGCATAGTGCGCAGGCGCACTCAAAAAAATATAGGCGCGCCCCAACTCTAGAGATATATTATATTAATATATATAGGTATATATATTATAGTAGTATCTAGTATTTTCTATGTATTATAATATATTAATATATATAGCTATGTATATATATATATATGATATAGCTTAATATATATATATATATATAATACTAGATTGTATATATATATACTATATACTATATAATATAGTTGATAATATTAAAATATTATAGTAAATATTAATTATATTTATGATTTTATTATTATATATATATATATATGTAAGTATAGTTAGGTACATGACCCTATATATATTATAGATATTATATAGTATTATTATCATATATATATATATATATGAGTATATAAGATGAATATAGGTCGAATAAGGTAAAACCATCTTTAGATTTTAATAGTTACCGCCAAAAAATATACGTTTTCTGTAAATGTGTTATGAAAACTACACCAATACATAGTAACATTTTTATAATGAACAGTTATAGAGGTTCCCTACTTTTTTTTTATTAAAGCTATTAGTTGATTAGCTTAATTGTGAAATTTTACTTACATCGCATCAACTTAGCTAATTTCAACAGAAAAAAAAATAGAAAAATATTAACAAAACTAGTGTCACACATTCCCCAAATTATTAGGGAAAAAATCAAAGTGACTGTTCCGCTATATTTAACTGATCAGAAGGATATATATATGATATAGTATATATATAGTATTAGTTATATAGTTTAATATATATGTATTAGTATGGTTATATATATAAGATAGGTATATATCAGTATATATAGTGGGTTAAATATATTAATATAATAGTAGCTACTATATATAGTTATATAGGTAGTTATATATAGGTATTATATTTATTATAGTTATTTATATAACTATATATATGATAAGGGTGGGCGGCGATTGGTTTCAAAATTGGGGCAAGAATCACAAACTGCTGATCAAATAATTGATGACCTGCTCTTATCTTTCCAATGTTTTCGCTACTGAGTTCTTAGTCTTAGTAGAACTTGCACCACCCAAAAGAAGTCAGAAAGGTACAATTCGCCAACGAGCACATAGAGGCAAATCACCTGCTCTGAACTTCCGCGGAATATTGAAGCGTTTCTGTACTTGTGTCTTAGGTCGTTGACGTCACCTTCTTGTGTCTTTATGAGAGTCTACTGATAATTTCCATCTGTTTTCATTGCATCCGTTTCTTAAGTTAGATGCTTCCCGCAGGGACAGTGTGCTTGAGAAAGTAAAATGCTTTTCAGAGTATAAATAAAAGTTATATACGGAAGCAGACATTATGAATAGTATCACGGTTTGGCTAAGTTTAAAAAGAAATGGAGACAATACAAAATTTGAAAGACTTCGAACTTACTGAAGTTATCATTAAAGAAGCCGACTCTTTTTTTCCTCAAATAAACTTGTCGAATTATTGCTCTTGTAGTACCTTGTTAGCAAGGACACCCATTGAAACGTCGTCTGTGCAGCATCTCCTCGAAGAGTAACAGACTTGGACTATGAAGCATATTCGAACGAAGATGCGAGGCTTTAGACTATGTATGATGCAGTAAATTAGGGATGAGAAAATCGTTAATAAGTGAAAAAGATTAGACGAGTGAGTAGAAACAAATGTAATTGCGAATACTTCGCTGATAAACCCTAAGCGTCTACGCCCAGTTTAGATAAATTTAGCTGCACTCAGTGCGCAAACAACCCCTAAGAAGTATTTACTTTAGGTTTTCTACCTCAGTATGCGTATTTTTTTTTTTTTTTTGTTTTACAACATATTTTTTTGTTTATTTAACAACCCATATACTTGTGTTATTTTATGATTTTTATAGGCAGAAAGTATTTCTTTTTTATGCTACACTTGCTATTTTTTATTACTTTGGATAAGGAAAGATTTTTGGCGTGTTAACAATCGGCGCATCATCCAGTTCTACGTTGATCCTGTGAGCAAGGGACATAGAATCACTTGCTATCTGTTTCCAGACCTCTAAGTCAATTTCCCCTAGCGTACAAAAACCATGAAATACGGCGAGGCACGAGAACACACGCACATACATCAGCGCACACACGAACATCACATATAATATTAGTATATATATATATAGTAGTATATATATATAAGATATATATATATATTATATATATTAGGTGGATTATATATTATTATATATATACTATTAAATATATTTAGTAAAGAAGGCTTTGAAGATGTTTTAAGTACCTGATCCTGATA
>JABUQX010052245.1:27500-30113 GCA_015478945.1 Trachelipus rathkii
ATATATATATATATATATATATATATATAATATATATATAGTTTATATATCTAGTTTATATATATATATATATAATATAATATATTATAATATTAGTTAGTGTTTGGTATTATATATGCGGTGCGTATATATGCAGATATCTAAAGATATCTGGTTATATATATTCATGGATATATAAAACTTGTAGTTGTTGTTAAAGTATATATATATATATATATATTTTCTGTATTTTTTGTAATATATATATATATATATATATATATAGTTTTCTGTTATTTTTAATTGGTATATCTAGTACTGAAGGTTCTATAGTTGCGGTGCGTATATATGCAGATATCTAACAATATCTGGTTATATATATTCATGGAAGTATAAAACCTAATTTTTAAGATAGCTACGTTTTCATTTTTTGTTTATTAAAAATATTTCTAAAATTTTCCCAGTGGTTTCCTTCAATATTTCCAAACGTGTTTCTCTTTCATTTATTTAAGTATTCAATTAGCTATTGATTCAAGTCTTAAAAGGCTTTGGTTTAGTGGTCCAGAGATTGATCACAAAATTGAGTTCATTCATTGATAAGAAAAGTACTATCTGAATTGTTCATATAAGATAAAAGAACTCGGTCAAACCGTTATTACACTTGAAGAGTCTTCAACGAGAGATAAGTCGGTGAGTTTAAGTATAGTTTTGTTCTGCAACATTGCACAGGCCGGTAGCTCACTTAATAGAAGATTTGGATACTGTTATGATATAGGTTTGAGAATATAATTGGTGTTAGATGATTGGACTGTCACGGGGGCCTGGCCATTGGGATTTGTTTTACAGCTCGAAGAGTAAGTTTATGACAAATAATTTATGATCTTTAATCCAATCACCCTACATTAATAAATTTGGGAATGCCTGTCCGGAATCTTAGTTAGTAGATGAGTATAAGTACATCTGTCCAGGACTACGTTAATAAATTTAGATAGTCTTGTCCGGAAACTTATATTATAACATTTCAGCTAATACTTCTTATCATTGAATTGCTCGTAGTAGAGTTATTTGTGTTATATCATTGAATATTTGAACTCAAAGTAGTACAGTCGTTTGTTAGAACCTGTACCAGAACTAATGTTCTAGTGTTGCAACTTATACTCCGGTCGTTGATATATGATATAAGTTGATATTGTATTTTTTTTTTTAACTGTCAATATAGTCACTTTGATTATTTGTCTTATTGAAGTTAAACGTATTTAATTTTTCTGTGCATATTGGTGGGATAACAAACTGTTATTCCAACAATAAATAACGTTTGGAAATAAAGAAACACTGGTATAATTTTGGTAATTTTTTTTATATTATGCTCTTATAAATATATATATATATATAAAAAATATATATATATATTTATTATATATTGTTAGATAGCATTAAAATTTGCAAAGTTTTGAGCGGAGCGAAATAGTGGTTTCCCGGAATTCACAATTTTCCTCTGTTGGAGTTCTGTAGGGAAAACACTAGTACCCCGTAAAATTTTGTTAAATTTTATTGCAGATTGTGTAAACTAGTATATATATAGGTATATATATATATATATACATTAGTAATTTTGCGATTAGAAGTTTGTTTTTATGCGTTATCAATTGGTAACAAGTTTGTAAAATTTGGAAGAAAACGGGATTGTGATTTGTGCGCTGAAAGTGACTCTGTTATTAAACGATATATTTTGTAATTTGCTTCGCTTACAACAAATACAACTATGGCTACTACTAACGAGGCGTTTGTAGAAATGTGCAAATCTATGGGCTTATCTGGCAAGGAATTTGCTGCTGCACTAAAAGATAAAGCAGCCGCTGATTTAGAAGAGAAAAAGATAGCCGCTGCGTTGGAGGAGAAGAAGGTTGCGGCAGCTTTAGAGGAGAAGAAGTTAGCGCTTGAGGCAGAAGAGCGAAGGGAGAAAGCTAAGCTTGAGGCAGAAGAGCGGAGAGAGAAAGCTAAGCTCGAAGATGAAAGGGAGAAAGCCAAGATTGAAGCTGAAGCTCAGAGAGTTAAGCTAGAGGCAGAGAAAGATGCAAGAGAGGCAGAAGAAAGAATGCTTCAGATGAAGCTGGATGCTGAGGAAAAGCAACGTCAGCATGACGCAGTGATAGCATCTCAGAGTGCTCAGAGTAGTCCTAGTACTTCCTATGCTAGTAAGTATCCAAAACTGAAACTTCCTTTTTTCGACGAGAAGAAAAATGATATTGAAGAATATCTTCTAATGTTTGAGAAACAAGCGGAGGCGAATGATATCCCTGTAGAAAAGCGAGCGACAATATTGGGTGGTTTTCTAACAAGCAAAGCTGTCAGTGTCTATAATAAGATGACTGTTGAAGAACTAAAGAACTACGATGGTTTGAAAAATGCTTTATTGGAGAGGTACGGGCTCACGGAAAGTGGGTACTGTACAAAGTTTAAAACTATAACTCCGACGGAAGATGATAATCCGAGAGTTTATCTACAGAGAATTATAGAAGCTCTGAATAAGTGGTTAACAGCAGCGAATGTAGCACTGACACCTGATGATATTATTGAATTTTTCTCGGTGGACAAGTATTTGAATACGGTTCCAAAGGAACTCGCAACCTACTT
>JABUQX010052246.1:0-28406 GCA_015478945.1 Trachelipus rathkii
TAGCACTTATTGAAGATGGGTCGACTTATAGTCATGTTAAGAGAAGAATCATCAAGTTTTGCTCGCAGAGTCATCAGTCACAATGTCCCTTTTTTATCCACAAAGAGTGACTGCGAAATCTGCGGGCTATCGTTGTTAAACTGTTTTCCTGATGAAACTGTCAGCAAAAACCCCCAACTTTGCAAGCCGACCCTAAACATGAATGAGATAACATTGCAGTACCGCTCAGCAGCGAATCCAAAATAGGACCGTTGGCGGAGCGGCTTCTCCAAGCGTGGTTTGAGAGCCATTATTACCATTTTCTGGAGGCTCAGGGTAGATAAAGCAATGTACTCGGGAATATACCTCTTTACAGCTCCTTGAAGGTATTCTTTAGGCGGAGTTCGATCAGGATTACTGGATCTGGGAGGGGTGCGTTGAGTACACCTCATTCCCGCGTGAGGACCTCTACAAAAGGGACATACTACTTTTCGGTTATTTATGGGAGACGATGGAGGGGAATTCCTAGCTCTACATTCGGTATTTAGATGGCCGGTTTTCTTGCAGTCGCTACAGACTCCAGGTACTTATAGCACTCCTGCATTTCGTTGTCCTCCATCTTCTCACTAGTAATCAGCAGAGGAGATAATCTTTCGATCCTCAGATCCACAACCGAACATTTGGCGAGTTACGACTGCCGCAGTATTAGTGTCATGACACGCGTCGCTACCGTTCCCGCGGTGAACTTACGAACGGTTGTTCATGGCGAATAGAACGAACTGTAGCTATTCTTTCACGCAGAGACTATACGTTTGGCTGACACTTGGTATGCGATGGTTAAGTTTTTTACGATGAACTTAGTTTTTCGTTGTTCGCAACTTTTATCGCGGTAGAACATCGAGTCCATCCCAGGAAGGGTAGTATTGGATTTGTACTACTGATCCAATGATTCGTTTGAGATCAACCTCCCGTCTCCCGATCAGAATCGGGAGAAATTTGATGGTGCGTTTCTCAAGAGGTATTGATTGGGACATGGATTTGGATAAAAAAAATTTTTCTCACTGTCCACAGAGTCTGCAAAATTCACAATATTCTCAGAAGCTCTCTATACCCGTCCAACTACCCATCATTTTTTAATATATTGACGGACCGAAGTGTTTCTAATGGAGGCAAACTTAACAAAGGAAAGCTATTCTACAGGAATCATGATCTCTTTAGTCGTATGCTAGGATATGCTTGACTAGCGCAGGCGTTCCATACCGAAGGCAAACAGTTTTTTTGCTCTCTTGGGATATCGTGAGCAGCATGATACTTCCTTTACCTATATTCTTTCTCTACGTCCTCATCTCGATACCAGCCTACAAGATTATCCTGTACAGAGAAGTATTCCCGGTTATCTTTTATTATTTCTCGGTATATGTGGAGAAATTTGCCTTCTAGCTGTCGTCCTAGCAGTCTCTAATCATTGGTGATGGGCATTTGGATAATTAAGGCTACAGTACGCCTCAAAATCAACTCCTCCTTTCGAACCCAATTGTTTCTGATTCATATTTTTCACTGCATCATGCATTCCACAACCTTAAGTTTTTGAGAATTCTTGAGCAACTGTGTAAGTGCGTACAATGGCGTCATCCAGTTATGTCATCCTCTGTTTCAAATTTGTGCCAGAATTACATAGAAGGTTCATTTGGATCGGGAATACAACGTTCAAATTGTCCGTTGTGGTAATCTTGGTGGAAAGACACCAGAATACGACTGAGGGTCAATAGACATCTGGTGCTCCGGATACCTGATTTACTGGAATTTGTTCCCGGTGGGGTTGTAGCAACCTATTATATTTCTCGGAGAAGTCAGATTCTCCTCTGTTTATTGGGGACAAAGATTCTCTAGTGCCTCTACCCATGTCTGGATTTCTCAAGAGAGACTTAGGTTGGGTAAAGTAATTTACTGGGGGTATAGAATCATGACGAAGATTGGGATTAGGAAGAAGTTGAGGTTTAGGAAGAAAATTATGAGTAGGCATAGGATTAAGGATTAGGAACAAGGTTAGGATTAGGAATAAGGTTAGGATTAAGGAAGAACAGATTTTTGGGAGTTTTAAAGTTGGGATGAGGGAAAAGGTTTTTGGAAATTACTCGATAGATATATAGTTTAAAATAGATAAATAAATAAAATTTGAATACGATTTGAACGAACGTTAGCGAGACTATATATATATATAGACGACCCTATATACGATTTGGGGCGAATATAAAGAAATCAGATTTCAACATTATTTTTTTTTGGACCCATTGCTTTTTAAGTTTAATAAGCAAGGCATCCCATTTCAGACTGGATTAACAAGGTTTGTCACGAGTTGGAACCATTTTTTACGCTCTAGAGTGGGAACCCAGGGTTGTGTACAGACGTTGGTAGACTTCTACCCGCGCATTTTTATTTTTAATCATTCCTCTTTCTTCTATAATACTTGCAACTTGATGTTTATTTTGATCATACTGCAGACGCTGGTCTAAACGTGGATCTAGAGCCAGCGCAGAAGATGTCAAAGTCCAAATTCCTTGACTATCAGAAGCTGTGCTTGTTTCCAAGCTGTGTTTATTGATTTTTTAGACATGTTAAATTTTTTTTAATCAATAAAAATTTAAGTTGGAGGGGTATCCTAAACTAACTCTTGAATCTGTCCAATGTAGTACAAAAGAAGATTTCTTTGAAGAGAGCTGAAGAGACGATGAATTTCTCAAAATAAATGTAGATGATGTGAGCGAGAGTCAAAATCCTAGTGCCCGCAAGGCGCAGGAACCGTCAAAGAGTCCCTGTTCGGGTGCGCCACTTATTTATTTATGTTGCGGAGAGAAGCACGCTGGGAACGAACACTCGTACCCGACTGGAAGGCGTGCCTCTCTCATTATTCTCGTAGAGTCAAGGTCGATTGAAGATTGATAATTCGGAGTCAGAAAGGATATAATAAGCAAGTATGTAAGGTGATGTTCGATTTTAGATGTGTTTGAAAATGTCTAGTAAAGCACCAGGCACACGGCGTCCGCCCCGCAGCCTGACACATCAGAACGGTGTACGGGCAGGTTAGGCTATTCCGTAACGGAGGAGATTGTCTCCGGACTCCGTTGGCCTGCTTCCTTGGGTGACTATTCAGGGAGGATTGTGAGTTTCTTTAATTAAAATCGCAATGTGATATTATCTACAGTCTTGTCTTAACCCAAATGAAGGGTTTTATTAGACTATTGTGTTTCGGAATCTTCTACTCAATGCAGTCTCATATATTTTTTTTCGTGAGATCTAATCAGATATTTTTCGTAGATAAGGATAAAATTATAATAACAGTTCATATAGAATCAAAATCTAAGGATGTAGACACACTTAGAAAAGTTTATGTTTACTGAATTTGTTCTAAATATATACATGTGGGAGGTTTGTGAACATATAAAGATAACACAATCCACTTCCAACAAAACTATAGTTATAATTATTTAGAGTATCGGATTATATAATATCTTTTAATCTAATAAAAAAAAAAAAAATTATACTAAAAATCCAATGTATTATGATAAGGTACATAAGTTCAGGATCAGATTCAAGAGTGGAAACCAAACGATTCCAAATATCATTCGTAGCAATGAAATCAGGGAGGAACTAGGATTATGACTCACATCAATGCACAAATATATCATACTTAACTGAAGAGTTTGGGGATAAACAAATAGCTGAATTCAAACAGGAATGAAACCAAAGATTGTAACCAGGAACTGAAACCAGGAACTGAAAACTGGAATCAGACCAGAAATTGGAATTGAAATCGAAGATTGAAAACAGGAAACAGTATATTTCATATAATTTTACATGTACTTTATTACTTTATTGAACTCACCCTTTCAATTTCCAAGAGGGGTTTGTTTAATTACTCAGTAGTTTGCTGGTTCTTTCCGATATGAAACTGGAAATTCTGGACATCTAACTTCCATTTTCTTATATTTCAGAGTATTTATGATTTTGTTTTGTTACCAATGTTTGGTACAATCATGTACTTTTTAGAATTTAACAAAGTGTTTATTTTTATAATGATAGAGAATGAATTCAAATCATATTCCAAACTAAAAAACGAGAGAAATAATTATTAACCTCGATAAAGTTTTCGTAAGTTTTTGGTGAGCTAGCTAAAATCTAAATAATGATAGAATATAATACACTTCATCGTCCAGGCTGAGCGTAGTGTCCAACTGATCAATGAAGAACCTTAAACTTACAAAACCGTTTACTATGGGGTTAACTTCGTCGTCAATGCAGAGTTTTATTTAATGGCGCATCTTTTCTATATAGTTTAATTAATATATATATATATTATACTATTAGTAGTATATTATATAATATATTATATTATATATATTTACTATCATATTATTATATAGGTATATACTATATCCTATATAATATATAGTTAAGTATAATATATATAATAATATATATTATAGTAAATATATATTATATATATCATACGTTATAAAAAAAAAAAAGTATAGATGTATATATATATACTATAAGGTGATATTGGTATATATATTATTGCCTTGACTTTCCTCGGAGTTGGGCGCCATAAAAACAGCTGGGAGAAAAGGGAAAAGAAGAAATGAGAATCTAGGTAGAGACTAAGTGAAGGCTTTAACACTTAAATAGAACTACTCTCAAAAGTCTAGAAGGGATTTCTGTGTGGAGGATGTAAGACAGATTATTCATTAAGTGGTAAGCTACCCAATATTATCAAAATCTTCATAAAATATTTTAATTTATTGAATCCAAATTTAAAATGAAAATCATAATATCAATAAAACAAAATTAACATTTTTAGCGAAGGAGAGGCAACAAAATTTTTAATCTAGTTCTTTTCAAAAAATTATTATTTTATGCAAAATACTGTTAAAGAATTCCTGTAATTGTTTAAATGAGGAGCAAAAAAAATTGTATCATCAGGTCCTTTTACAAAAATTGCAATAAAAACACAACATTTGGAATTACAAATAAGAAGCTACGCTATAATTAACTTCTCTTGTCTACTTGTGGATGGGATGTTTCGACGCAAGTTGGTCAATATGAAAGAATATCTTTACGCATGGTGTTTGGGCTTGGAACAGCCCCTTCTGAGCATTATTTACTTCCGCATGACACATCGCATTAATACATCTGTATTATGCGATTGACACCAAGCCCTGCAATTATGCGGGAACATGGTGCTTGTAGTAATATATACTATATATATAAGTATATATAATCTATATATATATCATATATATATATATATATATTATATAATATATATATATATATATAATTATATATATATATAATATATTATATATATATAATTATTATATATATAATATGATATATGATATATATGACTTAAGTAAACCACGTAGCGGAAAATAATTATGCTATGTAAGTTGTAACCTTGGACAATGCATTTTAAGATTCTGAATTACATATATTAACGAAATGTAAAAAAGAAATATTTTTTGTTTTTTGTGCTTTCACGGTAGGCTTATCGTTAGAATAAATAAGCTTTAATATATATATATAGTATATATATATATAGGTATATATATATATAATAATATATATTATATATACGTAATATATATTATATATTTAATATTATATATTATAATATATAATAGGATATATAATACTATTTATTATTATTGGTCAGATTTTTGTAATGCTCACAGTAATGTAACTAGAGACTCAAGGTAATAAAAAACCTTATATATTTTGGAATCAGCGAAAATTTAAGGATGTATTTTAACTTTTTTTTTTTTTTTTTTTTTTTATTCGTCGAAATTTTAGAAAACTTATAATATTGAATCCACCGCCATTTAGGAGAACTCGAGCCGATCGGGACAGATAGAGTGGGGGGGAAACAGTAACTAGTTGCACCCCGAGATACGCAACGTGGATGAGGGGAGCCGCGACAGTACTAGAATCACTTTGATCATGATATCTCATAGAGGATAGCAGGATGATAGTTCTAGAGGCGGGCGTGATGTGTATACTAGGTATTAGTTTCGTAGATGGGCATATGTTGAAAGATAAGTGAACTATATGTTTAACTATCACAAAAACTTAAAGCGAGTGGAGGACACTTTAGAATCTGAAATGCTGGAAGCGTAAAGGTAGAGCAAGTGGAGCGCAGAGAGCCGGCAGGTAAGAACCGGCAAAAAGAATGGCAGAAGTGGGTCTCTCGCTCGCCGGTGGAGACGGGGGACCTTCGTCCCCTAGTCCCGTCGGCGTCGTCAGCACCTAAATGAGGGAATACATAATTTTTAAAATATTTTTGATGAATTAAGCAAAAAAAAAAAGAAAAAATATAAATGAATCCCATCCTTAAAATTTTCCGCTGATTCCAAATTAATAATTTGTTTTACTGTAGGAGCTGCAGGTCTCTAGTTACATACTGTGAGCATTAAAAATCTGACCATACTAGGGTAATAAGTAACAGTAGACTTATGCTATATAATATATTATATATATAGTATATCTATATGATTATTATATACATATATATATAGTATATAAGTATAACTATATATATATATATATGTTAGTAGTATTGACTATTATTAATAATCATAATATATATATTATATATTATTATATGTTGTAGTACTATAGTATAGTATAATATAAAGTATCATATAATATATATATCACGCTAGGATCTATTAGGAGCCGGACTGATTGCGGGAGCCGTGTGCAGCTGTGACGCAGTACAGTCGAGAGTGAGATGCATGATGGCGCGATGAGATACGACTGGATGACGCTACTAGCTGTCGATTACATTATCGGACATAGATGATAGTATTGTGATTGATAATGTGTAGCGGGAGCGTGGGCTTACATGCTGATATCTGTGTATAGAGGAGAGTCATCTTGGGCGTATTGATGCAGGCTCGATAGATATGCTGGACATGGAGGAGACTCACTGCAGTGTGATATGCGGAGTGATGCCGAGGCAGTCTGGCAGTGGAGTTGAGTTATGTACTAGGACAGAGGAGAGCAGTAGTGGCTAGAGCTAGCTAGATAAGCTTAGGCAGATATGATGATAGTCATGACTATCGGGCTGGTTATCAATATATAGAGCTGAGCGCTATGCTGAAAAACTAAAAACTCAATTTGGAACTCAAAAAAAAAAGTAGTTCCGTTATGAGAATCCAAATTTTCATTTTTTTTACTAAAATACAAAATCTTAACAGCATTCCAATACTAATTGTATTTTCCGGCTACGTGGTTTACTTAGGTCCTATATAAGGGTATATATAATATATCTATACTATATATAATATAGTATCTAATAATATATATTAATAATATAATATATATATATGAATATTATTATATACTAGTTATATATATAAATATAAATATATGTATATATATATATATATATAAATATATTATAACTATATTAATACTAATATAGGGTAATCAACACAAAGAATTATATATGGGAAAGGTAAGAATTACTGCCTTCTCCGGGATTGAACCCGGGATGTGTTCCGAATTACGAGCAATATAACCTGATGCGGTATCACCACTGAGCTATCCCCTGCAACCAATTTGTGGTTCAATAACAAAGTTTTTTTAAAGTAACCAAGCCTACGTTTGGCGACATCACCAGTGTCCAGCCTGTCCTATCCCTCATTCTTAAATATTGTTAAATATTAAAATTATTGTTATATATTGCATAATCGCATTTATTTATATAAGGTTCTTTGTTTAAGAACATAAGTGGGAAGGTAAGAATTACTGCCTTCTCCGGGATTGAACCGCCGCGTGTTCCGAATGAGGACGGACAATATACCGGAGAAGGCAGTTAATTCTTTACCTTCCATTATATGTTCTTTGTTTAAGATCTATATAAATAAATGCGATTATGCAATATTATTAAACATCTACAAAATTATTAAGAATGAGGGATACGGACAGGTTGGACACCTGGTGATGTCGCCTGAAGGGAGGAGCTCGGTGCTTTAAAACTGTTCTTGACCCAACTTTTTTTTGGGGGGGGTTGGGGATAGCTCAGTGGTAAAACATCGGGTATTTTGTCCTCATTCGCCACACACAGTGGTATCAATCCGCGGAGAAGGCAGTAATCTTTTACTTTCCCCACTATTGTTTCTTTCAAGACCTTATTAATAATACATATTGCGCATCATGCATATTTAATATATATTATATATATTATATATATAGTGTATATATATATATATAGTATATATATATATATATATATATATATATATATATAATATATTATACTTATATATTATATATATATATATACTATATATATGTATAGATACCAGAAAAGAGGCCAATACCGATGCCGATACCGATATTTTGGTTTTATACTGTAAGATACTTTTAATTAAATTAATAAATACACAGTAATAAGATAGAACATTTGTGTAATGCTAGGCAACTAGATTGCATTCCCTGTACAACAATACTTAGTCTTTTTTCATATTTGGTTTGTGCCCAAGTATAATTTTATACATTAAATATAAAAATCTTTAAGGAATAAAAATGCAAATAATAATATTCATCTAAACTTTTTTTGTTTTGTTTTTATTCAAAAAGGTAGGTAATTGTTTAGTATTGGTGTGACTTGAGTTCACATACATAGTAAATATAACATTACTAAATAAATCTTTCCAAAAGTGGTTTTAAAAAATAATTTGAAGTTTTTTTTTTCGCATGTTGAGTTTAGTGTTTGAGTTAATATTTTCCCTAAAAATATTAATATTAACGCTCTGAAGGAATCAATATACAACAATTCCAGCTTTTTTCCGTTTCGGTAGGGATGCAGGATCCACTGTGAATGCGTTCAGAATTATCCGAATATTTTTGTTTTTTATAATCGTTTTTTCACTTTTTCCAACGATTCGATTATAGAGACAAAGTGTACGTAAATAATATCAAGATAAATAAGAAAAAATTGTAAAAACAATATTTCATGCTAATATACAATAAAAAAATAACAAATTAATATAAAAAATAATAATAATAATATACTATATATATATATAATATATATATAACTAGTAATATATATAGTATAGTAGTATATATATATATAATATCTATATATATATATATATATATATATATATACTATATATAAAAGAGAGAAACTTACTTTATATATAAAAGTTGCTTTTCATATTCTTTTCTTATTTCTTGTAAGTTGAAGAGCAATTCAAAGTTGAGAAAAATAGAGAATTCTTATTACCATTCCTTGATATCGAAGTAGAGTTGAGAAGTCACAAATCGGTTCAACCCTTTATCATATGGGTTCTTTGAAGAAAACGTTAATATATTCTGGGTAAAGTTAGACTTTAAGCTAATTGGGGGTAAATGTCACCTGAACCCAGGACCAGTCCGGTCAGTCACTCTACGGTGTGTTGATTGTGTCAGCGATATTTTGTATATACCCTTCAATTTCAGTTTGCAGAATAATTTAAGTTATTTAGAATATTTCAAAGATCATAAAATACAAAACAAATAATAAGGAACCATGAAAGAAGAACTTTATAAAAACTTTACTTAAGGTATATAGCAAGGTATAAATGGACCATACAATATTGGTCTATAAATAAATGGTGAGTTTGAGATCACAAAGGATCCGCTCAATACATAAATAAGGCCAATAGAAAGCTCAATAATATAAGAAAAAACTGGTTCGCATTCAACTAGAAAGAGAGCTATAATAAACACCAAACATATGTGTAGTGTAATGTCATAAAACAAGTGCCCTAATATCTATCACTTAACTTGTTCTTTTATGTAGGATTAGTTTCAGATTCAACGAATCCGTTTCTATCTTCTCTTGAGTTTGTTTTCTTTAAAGATGTAAATTTCCAGATTGCTCTGGAAGTTGACGAATTGGTAAGTGTATTAATTTTACTTCTTACTTTCCAGATAGATGATCAAGACTCCAAACTATGAATCAAATCGGGTTTTCCAGATTGAAACTTCTACTTGGATCCAGATTTGGAACCCGGGTCCGGAACACTAGATCGGAACCTCAGATTGGAACTTCAGATTGTAACCCTAGATCGGAACCCTGTTATATAAACAGAAGGTAAGATTCCAACCTTATGTATTTCTTTTTAAATTACTATAATTAATAAATAAATAGACTTACCCTATTATTTAGGGGATTCGTCTCACAGTGTTATTTTAATCTAACACAGCAAAATTGATCAGCAGAATAATGTACACTTGTGTTCTAAAAATATAAGCTATATTATAGTAATGCATATCACAAATTCCATCTATTTTATAAATCAATCTTTCTCAAATATAATCACTAAAAGTATTTAATTATTTGGTGATCACGCATCTGTATTTAAGAATATATTCTTTCTTGGATATTATTAATAGATCTGAATATCTCTCAGTCTATTATCTTTATTTGTTTTATCAAAACAACTGTTTTAAATTACATTAAATATTTATATCAAAGATCTGCTAAAGAAAATATTACCATTAATAGCATTTGATCAATTAACATAAATTTTAATAATAAAGACATAAAGTGAATAACTATCAACATCTCCATGCATTTTCCAGCAAAATGTGGAATAGTCCAATACCACCACAATAACATTGATGGGAAACACAAATATTATATTTATAAGGAAGGCAGTAACCTCCCTTACATCCCCCCACACCAAATCTAAACCCCCACTCCATTTTCAACAGACATGGATTTTTAATCCAATGGGTGGTGAGTCTAGATCAGTCGGTGAAGGAAAGATACAATGAAATACGAACCAGGTTTCAAAATAACAAAAAAACAACAACACGTTTTTAATATAATAATATAGTGGCGAAATTTAAGAACCACAATTTATATACAATGATGACAACAACACGACATCAATAATAAATACTATGACAGCATTTCTTAACCATCAATAATGATATGAAAAAGGCTACAACACGCCTTTATATTTTATTTACAAATAATTTCAATTGTACATACTCATTCAGTAGACGATGGCCCTTTTGCCATGTCATCCTCCTCATATAAAACGTCCTTCCAATGTTGAATGTTTGCTTCGCTTCTCGTTGAGATGCCGACATTTCTTTCCATTTCACCTGGTCCATAATTTGACGGATACTGGATCTGATCATGAAAGGGAATTTTGGATCAGGGGGAATCACTGAACCAGATATATAATTAGGTGGCTGATAAGTAGAACCTGATGCCACAGGAACCAATGGATATATAGAACTAGACCCCTCATATTGATAACCATACTGTGACGGGTATGTTGTATAATCATACGTCGGTTGTGGCGGAGGAACATAGTTACATGTACTTGATTCAGAATAATCACTTTGATTATAATGTGAGTATTTCATTTTTCAATTGATAAGTTTTTAATTCTCATACAACTGAAGACGCTTTTATAATATCCCAGTCGTTTCTTTATTGAAGAATTATAATACGAAGTCGATGGAATAGTCGTGGAAGGATTACTCTGCTCATTTTCTTCAACAGGGAATTCTACAGGCCGTCGACCAGTTACTTCACAAACCTTAATTTGCGAAGAAACCTTCCGAGTCGAAATAGCCTGTGACTTAGAATTGGTAAAATTCTTAGAGTATTTTTCAATTAAAGCTTCGAGGAACTTCCTGTTTGGATGTAATCCATCTGGTACGAGAGGCGATTTCATAGTTAATTGTATTTTTCTGTAATACTTACTATGTGGTGTATTAGTTTTATCTCTGCTATATTGATCAATGCCGTAATGATAATCCAATACAGCTTTCCCTCTCAGTACATTTTTGTCCGGCCATTCAAAATGAGAAGAAGCCAATGATTCAAATGTATTAAAACTGTTGATAGAGTGTTCCCTCATGAGTTTTGGATCCAGAATCGGATCTCCTACACCGATTCAGCAAATGAAGCTCCCCAGTCTCGTATTAACCTCTTCTTATTGAAGGATGTAAAGATCGCTAGCATAGGCGGAGTTATTAGATAAACTGCCGGGTTTCATACTATGTAAGGAATAATTCAACCGCTAAATAATGTGCTATTCAATGATACCATTTTTTTATATGATGGATGCCTTAAGCTTACACTTAACTACTCAAAGGAGTAGTTGAATCATTTTAGCAATATTTAATTTTTTTAATTTTTTGTTAAGTAATTTTAATCAATAGAGAATGGGTACTAATATATATTTATATATACTCATTTTCTTGTTCTCAGGAATTACCATTAGATTAGGTTTTAAAAAATATAGGTGTGCTGATTTTCGTGATGTACTTGTTCATGGCTGGTTTGTCGTTGAAGTAATCAGCGATAGTGTTGCAGATAGGTTAATCCCCTAGCCAGCTCTTCTAACCTGGAATTATGATATTGACGCATAGAAACACAATAGTCCCCCGCCTTCTACGTTGTGTGACGGTTATTGACAAGCACCTCCCTTATCACTCGTGCTCATCTGCGACGATATCACCGCTAATGTCGCAGGTAAATGAGAACGCGTGCTTCACGCGACATGCTTAAAACCTAAAGGTGGTCAACGCTACCCCTACGTGCAGTAGACTGAAATCGACTCTCGCAACCTACTTAAATATACACTACTAGATGTACAAGAATCTCGACACACAAGCTCGTCTCGCTGGTTCCAGAATTAAAGAAAAGCTAGGTATACATAGGTTTGCATTCATGAAAAGGGAGATTCGCACGGGTCATCCATGAAACTAACCATGGGAAGGCATAATAATGAGGGATTATAGGCTGCATCATAACTCATCTGGGACCACCTGTTATTGGCTAGGTATTCGATAATAATCTAAGGTTCTCAATCCATCGCACACACCTCAAAACACTGGCAACACTTTCAAGACAAAAAGAATATATACCAATGATGAGAATTTAGACAAAGTGAGGGTAGAGGTACGCGAGTGACGTCACCATAATTAGGTGTTGTCAATGACAATCAAGCACCGCTCCTCGATTAGTAGAAACCATGAGCAATGTTGACTCACGCTCGCCTTATACCATCATTAAACATCCTATCTTATACGAGTAGTTATAGTACCCCTGATTCATGGTATATTATATGTCTGTACAGTATTGTCCAATTTTTTCGATTAAAATGGCTCTCAATATTAGCCAATGTTATCAGAACTGTGCCTGTGACTGTCACCATATTATCGCACTCAGTACACGATAATGAGTTGTATTCGCACTACAAATAATTAAATTACCGTATAAGTTGTAAAGGTCTCTAAAATAAATGTAATAGGATAATTATATATAATATTTAGTAAGACAATAATGATCTTCCATACTGGAATCATAATCTTTATTTAATCTTAATCACACAAGCACAATAACATTAATATCTCTTATATCTTATAATTGTGACAATTACGTTAATCTTTATTTAACAGTTAATATTAATAAATATTATATAAATATAATATAATACTATAATTTACACTCTTAAATAAATGTAGATTTACAATACAACTCGAAAAATAATAGAATACCTACAACTAATACTATATTTTATATATATAGGCATACTAAATTTATATAATCTATTACCAAAATGATTAAACATATATACATGTTTTTTTTTATTTCAATTGATTGGTAAGCCACGGCTTAATTCTTTCTCTATTTTGGGGTTACATTTTTATGGGGGGGGTTTCTCTCGAGACTCCCAGCACTGCAACAGTAAAGGAAATAAGCGCAACCCTATAGCGATCAGCTTGATAGGATCTCTACCAATGAGGCAATATAACCACTCGCACAGTCGTTCACTAGTGATATTTTCAGATAGAGAAACTTGGGTGGATATTGGTTCAAGATTTTCTCAGAGTTATACAATGTGAGGTATATTTATATATTAGATGCTCATATCTCACAAGTGGTTCACGGTGGGGCGAGGTATGAGGCCCCCTGCACTACAAATTTCATGAATATCTGGTGTGCTAATGAGAAGAGTAGTCCGATGGGGACTAACAGGAATACAAATATTGACTAAGATAAAGGTGTGATATACACACTACATTGTTCCAATGAACAATGGAATACATAATACAAAATGAATAAATCTTCATATAGTGCCAAGTGAATTATATTCCTTTTCATATTACGGTAATCAGACACTCGAAATAACTGGCTGATAAAACCTCCCCTTTTCGCTCAATCGAAGATTTCCCAATCCACATCACCCTTCATAGAGGATGACTAAGTGTGGACTCCCTCACAAATTCATAAAAACTGTAGTAAATATAGGAACTACTCCAATCCTGACAACTCAAGCATGATAGCATGGTATCATTGTCAGATTAGGGTTAGCAAATAATAAACAATCGATTAATTGTATAAAATATAACCATTATCAAATAATAAAATCATAAATATATAACGCAATAACAACATTGGTTACCGTTAAGTGCCTTGAACAAGTTCATATTGAGAGTCCGGTATGACCGAATCACAATCTAGACGCTGGAGTAAACACTTGTGGGAAATTTTATCATATAGCATTGATATAGATTCTAACAACGGATGATATTTGCATCAGATTGCTAATGAAAATATAAACACCAATTCATACACATGTTTATTTATACTTCACTCTCTCCATCTATGACTCAAACTTTAATAGGTTGTACATTTTATTCAGGAGCGTCATCTAGTACAATTGCTTTTTACCTTGAAAGAAAATACCCATAGGGATATAGGTGGATAATTATCTTAGTAGTACAAACAAGGTGGGTATTTATATTTGTACATCCGTATATATGGCATCCATTAAACTTATCATTATATAGAAATTACATTAGAATAGTCACAATTTAAAATAAACAACATCACATTAAAATATTCAGGTAGTTCTATATGGTAAAATGTTAAATAATATAAACTTTTTTTCAATATATTTCAGATAACTATTCATCAAAAATTTCTAGATAAATTCATTTGCTCCAGTATCGAAATTCAATAGAAATTTAATTTCTTGTAGTACGTATTCATAATTTAAAGCTACATTATCTGCACTCATAATAATCGTTTACATACCCTGTCCATTTTAGAAAATTAGGTTTTGGTCTCCCGATGTTTCAATTAAGGTTTGTTGTGTTGATAGAAAACATAATATTTACTTAGGTTATTATCTATTCTTGAAACGAATATTATTATCATAGAAAATAAACCCGTTATTCACCTCTGGAATATTAGGCAATTTGACCTGTGTATTTGTCCAACAACTGACCGTATATCAACTCTTTACATAATGTGCTAAAGAGTCATAAGATCCCACTGTGAAAATCACTCAATCATATACTCATAATAATAACAAAAGAGTCTTATACACAAAACGGCAAACTCGTAATTAATAACCATCAACTCTCTTTAGAAAAAGTATAATCATCAACTACAACTCACTATGATTTCTGGAATGTTGTAAATTAAGACAGGTAATACACCACGAAGAACTCATGTCCAAGATGTCCAACGAAATATTAACCTTGCATCAGTGACGATATGCATTTCCAGATGATGAAACTATGCGCACATTTTTCTCGTAACAGACATCATTGACTGCCTATTCTCTCGATTGTAATTATAGAGGAATTGCAAGCTAGATGTCATGTCAAAGCTGATAAAGCACGCAGCTCTTCCCCTTCATTTAACTTTATCCTATGAGAACTCGCTGTCGCCTAATGCTTGATAGGCAAGATGCGTCTATGTGGCAAAAAGAATCTCTCAACGTCCTTGAGAACAAATAGGGCAAGGGAAGTTCTGAATCTTTCAAGGAGCTACTTTTACTTTTTTGTTATATAATTTCGCTGTTGCGAGTAATATATATATAGGTTATATATTTGCAATTATACTCAAGAAAAATGCATTATTGAATTTGATTCTCACCTATGTCTTCACAGTAGCTCACCGCCACCTATGATACCCGTCTACTCAATGTACTGGTTTATATGATGCTGGAGTCAATACTACAGGTCTCCATTCTCACTCTTCTTGAGAGTGGTTTACCCATAGAATGCTGGATCAGAAATGCTTTTCAAAAAATCCTATAGAGCAGTTGATTTCTATTTTGCTGGCTATCCAACATTTTTTTTAATATATTCTGTACTCAAGGGCTTTGAAAAATTGCCTAGAGCGCCATTAATATAAAGATATTATCCATGCGCACATTTTATTATTGAGACTGCACAGCTCATTTCGACTAGCGATTACAGAATCAATATGTACTCCTATAGAACTCTTTTAAAGAAATAATCTCAAAATAAGAGCTATCCTATAGTCTCAAATTATTCACTAATATAATTTAAGTATATTTAAAATTTACTCCGAAGGTGATAATGAATGCTTGTGGCCCATCTACTCTCATCTGACGATTTTGAAGTCAATCCTGTATAAATAGCCTTTTTGCGGACATTGAAGTCCTAATATTATCATATGGCTCACAAGATCGCCTCCACACCCGGACACTCATGATACTAACTAGAGCCAACTAGTTAATTCTTCTCTTAAACGTGTAACAAGTTAAACCCCTAGTAATGAGAAAGAAAGATCCACTTCCAGGATTTTTGACTCTGCTCATTACACAATAACTCTTTATATATGCACCTATAATGCTCTATCTTTATATGCATATGTCTAACAGTGGAAGAAATTAACCCATCCTTTTCCATTTATTCCTATTTTTTTAGAGAAACATCAGATATATTATACCGTGGGGTTGGGTCCTATAACGCTCATCGGCTTAATAAACAGCAGTCTCAAAAGCTTTACTTGTGAATTGAATCAAATCGCAGTCAAATATATAAAGTGAAATATATATATACTTCATATTAACTAAAATATAACGCAAACGTAGTGCGTCTCACACTCAAATATTGCAGAGAGCACTTTGCATACAGGTCTATAGAGATCACTCACCCCCACAATCCAGTCTACTCAGAAAAGAGTGGATTACTCCCTCTCCTCCTCCACTCTGCTGTAATTGAGTCAAGGTAGGAGTAACCTATATTATTGGCTTTAGTACAATAATATATAATAAATGGAAGCTATTTGTTTATTCATCATACTATAGTAATATACACTAATTTCTCAAATAACATTAACAAATCTAATAAACATATTATACTCATCGTCATATAGGAACTGTCCACATAAAATATAAGATGCAAGCCATAACTAACTTATTACGTTCAGAAAGAGCCCTCAGATAATCATAGAGTTATATATGATTATATAGCAATTTACAGATATCTACAGATGATATCACCTAAATATTTACTATATATATAATAATATATACTTATATATATATAGCGATTTAAATTATTATACATTTACTTATATAATATCATGTACTGCATTTAAAAAATGATGAGTCACTTTGCATGATTACCCAAAGGATATACATACAAACTTTTATGCTGCCTATACAATTATGTACTCAATCACTCAATTTACTCCTTTACACAAAATAGGAAGTAGCTAAAAGTTAAGAAGGATCCTAGATAAAAGTCTTGGAAATTCTACGACAACAATTGAACGCTCTTAGTTGAATACCTCTCTCAAAATTAATATTTAATATCTATTATTGATATGACATATACATAGTCAGTATTACACTGCACAATCATATGAAAAAACTATATTATCCCATATAGATCTTATTCAACAATCAACTTTGAAATGTTTCTCTATATATAACAAAGGAGTTTAAATTATCTTCCTGTAAAACTTAATAAACGCAAGCATTATCAACTCTAAGTACAGTTGCTAATTTATAACCTAAGATTTCAGATATAAACCTACCTCTTTCTTTACTATCGTTTCTTACATTGATGATAAATACCTACTATCTCACTTTCTTCTTGATCACTTTCTTCTTAGTCATGCTTGTAAATATTATAATTAATTAACCACATAGTAATCAACTGAGGATGATATGAAAATTCAATACATATCTTAATCATGTTGAGATCATTAAAGCTATATGAAAAAATCTCCATTTTGTGGGACATTTCCAACTTTAACCTTGAAGATTTCTAAATAAATACTCATCAAGATTGTTCTTTTCACCTGGAGGATATGTCTGAGGATCTGAAATATACTACGATGTTTAATATATCTATAAAGGAAAGTGAAACCTATTCTCATTAGCTCCACTCCATCTTTTAATCCATTATCATATTCAAAAAAACGCTTGTTTATTACACTCACTTATCACAGCAGTACGTATATATCGTTGTTAACAGAAAAAACACAGAAGAATACCATTAATGATAGCTTTAAAAGGATAAATGGTAGCCGTCTATAACAGCAACTACAGAACCTACGATATATTCACATGCTCTCATCAAAATAGATGTAAGATAGAGTTATTTCTAATTTACTTTAAATTAAGACGAGAAAACATTTAAAAGATAACTGGTCCTATTATTCTTGTGGATATGCTAATCAATATAATTGAATATCACATTGTAATTGCTTATTAATATAAGGGACGTAGGAGAGACTAGAAACTTATAAGCAGGAGATGACTAGAAGACTGTCATTAAGTAAAGGAATTACATAATTATACATAAATAATATCAATAAAATATATATTACTTTTTCAATTATTTAAAGTCAGACAGAGTTCCTTGATGGTTATTTGTTTTTAATTGGCTTTTTCTCAAAAAGCCTTCTGAATTGGTATACTTATTCATTTATATTTAAATTGAGAAGTTCTCACATGTGACCCTCGGATGATTCTTATAAGCATATCCAGTAGTTACGAGCCTCTATATTTTAGTTTCGATAATATATATAATTAGTATATTATAAGTTAGTAAAATATCTTTTTAGGATTCTCTTTATATTTTCTTATTTGTAAGTCTCTTTCATACTATTCAACTAAGAAAAGGCTATCAAACAACATAGAAAATATATACAAAAAAATAAACCTCTTTATGATACTTTAGAAAAATACATATTACTGACATCAGAAAAAATAATACCTTGCAAATATCTCACTCTGAATATAATAATAGATAAAAGATAATATCTTCTACGAAAAGCACTTGTAATATAACCGTCGCTTTTCTTTTTTCGATATCAAACCACATTCACAACTTATGATGATTTTTTTTCAGAAAATACAGTATGTGTTAACTGAAGACTTGCTGTATCCGATATACATATCATAGAAAATTCGCATTACATTGTGTATTGGTACAAAATAACTTTATGATAGAGATAAGTAATCAGAAAAAATCGGTATAGTACAGACGTAAGGAGGACCCAACATATGATTTGTAATGTCGTTGATCTACAAACTGTAATATATTTGGTAGCTCTCACACTACTCTCCAGAACCCGGGATCTCCTCTTTAAAGAGGATGATATAAAATGTGTAGTATATTAGATATTTCTCTGTTTTACAGTATCTCAATAATTGCATTTCGGACATCGAGTTAGAGCACTATATCTTAGAGCACTTGTTTTACTTTTATAACAATATGAAGCTTATTCAACAAATGCACAGATATCTTTCTTTGTCCTTGGATATTATTTTTTTTATAAGATAACTACTTGACGTTATCTTTAGAAGAGATAACAATTAAATTCACTAATGATAAGTGCGCTTCTTATTTGGTACTTTATAAATCTTATTTACTTTCGCGCGTCTTAGAGTATTGTATGGATATATTGAGAGAAATCCTGACGACAACTTAAAACAAGTTGCATAAGAGGTGTAGAAACTAAGATAAGTTATGCACGTCTCGTTGGACGAGAAGAGTAGTAGATAAAGAGACACAAATGATTATAATTATTTATCATTCTGAGTTTGCACCACACGTGCAAATCCACACGTTGTTTCATAGTTTGATTTTTTAACTAGGTCTAATATGGTTCATCTACATTAGGAACTTAATTTGTTAGGAATTACTATGCGCGGAATTGACAAAAAATTTACAACCTTGTAAAGTAATATATCATAAAATTTTTTAATAACATTTCACCTCGAGTATATAGTGAAACTCTCAGTATAAAATGTGTTATCTTTGTTCCATAAGTATATTACATTTAAATTACAAGAGCCATTTCTACCATAACAGAAATATACGTGAGGAGTAGATGTAACAACTAGTCATAGTGTGGCAAATAGCGCGGTACAATGTTTTATGTCGCGGTCAATCTCAAATTAAATGTTTGATGAAACGCTTATTAATTTAGAGCCAATTGAAAGTCGTGTAAAGGTGGTGGGATCGATCTACTTTCATACGAATTTACTAGGCAGACATTGTTACTTCAAAATATCATATATATAAAACTTAGAGAAATTATATAGCATATTTTATATACAACACTTAGTATCTTGCGTATAGAATACTCACCTAATGAGACCTACTTGGACAGTGTCTCCGATAACTCAGACTTCAACACCAACATAAAATGTATAGCTTCTTCATCAGTTTAACCTAGATTGTAAAACGCACATAGATTATAATAAAAGAATAAGCGTCAGGGCAGGAATATATTCATCTACACTCTCAAATACTATAACTCGATGATACTAAGTTATTATCCCAAAAACCTGATTGTGCTCACGCTTACGTCCTATTTTGAGCCCTATTTGGCACCAAAAAAGGTCAAACCTATCTTTTATATTACACTTATTCACCAGCCTAAACAATCAAATTGGCTGTTGGATGTGTTAAATTTGAACTTACACTACACTTATCAACGGAACAAACTTTTCATTTTTATTTTATTATCAACTACCAAAGAGCATTGTGCTACTAGCGAGCATCATCGACTTTGCAAAAAGCACACTCGATACAAAGCAAAACAAACCCACGATATCAACAATAACCCTGTGGGCCTAAAAGAAAATTTTGAAAAAAAATTAGGTTGAAAAGTTTGCGTAGATTCTTCAACAAAATAAAACACTAGTAATAGTATTTTTCCATATAGGAAATCTTTATTAGTAAGTATTATATATATTTATATTGTATTATATATATTATTTATATATATATATAATATATATATATGTAGTGTCAGTATTAAATATATATAAATATATAATATAATATATATGTATATATAGTGTATAGTATTGTTAATATATAGGATATATCGGCAACTCAAGCCTATAAGTGACTACGTAGGTAACTTTGACAAAGTGACTTCTTGTGTGCTATAAGACAAACGGGCACAAAAGGTGATTTTGAAACTCTGCAACTTGTATTCCGTTAATATGAATGGAACGGTAGACTACGTTTCATATACGGTTCTTTTCCGTCAGGAATCATTTTCAAATGAAAGCATACTCCTTTAGAAGATTGACTGAGACCGTTCAATAGGCTTATTGTTCTCCTCTTAACATTCTTGATTTATCAAAGTACTCGCGGATCTGGGGGGGGGGGGGGGCTTTATGTGCCATTGCTGGAATTTTTTAAGAATACTAATTTTAGTTCTATTTATAATATATACATTAATAATTGTTATAACGAACTGCCTGCCAGCGAATGTACCGAGACAACTAGTAATAGAGGTACATAAGAGGAGCGGATGGAGGATAAGATGGTGAAAGCTTTAGCGTTTTAATATGTTATTGGTAGTTCGTAGTGAATTTACATTCGGCGTAATATATTTTGCTTGATGCGGTGATTAAATTAATGTTCATGGATGAATATGCAAATTAATAATTTTAATAGCCTTCAGGTATTATCTATTTACGTAGCTTAAGGAAAACGGGTGAAAGGTGACGCGGGAGTTATATCAGTGCAATGATGGAAGATAATGTATTATTGACATAAAAAACGACGGTAATGAATCGACACGATTCTAATTTGATTACTGTACTCTGAAAACCGGAGAATATAAGTGTTTTGTTTGAACATTTTGGATCTTTGTGAGAGTCTTTGCGTGTGATGAGATGTTGATTCGAGTGATATAGGGTGAACGATTATTGGGCTATTATCCTGGTTTTGCTTGAAGTTCGGTCTTTTTGTGTGATTTTGAGGGTTTTTATTGGGGGGTGTTGTGGGGTGGTGTGGGTGTCCTGCTGCTATTCTTATATATATTATATATATTTATATATATTATAATATATATTATATTATATATATATATATAATTATATTATATTTATATATTATATATATTATATATTTTATATATTATATATATATATATATATATATATATATATTATATAAATATATATTATATATATATATATATATATATATATTATATATATATTATATAAATATATATATATATTTATATATATATATTTGCAATTAAATCTGATTAATATAATACTTCTTTCCTCATTCTATTTATTGAGTTATACATTTTTTTCGTTTTCTATGTTGAAAAGTATTTAAGGACATAGGATATGTTTATTTTTATTTTTTTTTGCTTTTATTCTTTATTTAAGTTTATTTTATATTAAATCTTTTTTTTGTTCTATATTTGATATTATTTTAAGGTAAATTTCTATTTTTTTATTAAATTACTTAATAACGTTTAAATTCACTGTTTTGACTTTTGAGTTCCTCATTATATATCTTTAAAGGCTTCTTAAAAGTTGTGACCAAAGCTTTCGTTTGAAGATGACGGTCTATTATAAAAATAGGTAATGATTTATTATTTACGTTAGTTGATGAATATTTAATAATCTAAGTATATTTTATAAACGTAGTTTAGTTATATTAACTAATATTTAAGATTCGACTGTTGGAACTTCATTTAAGAATATCTTTAGCTTAGAATTTGACAGGATGAGGACAGGAATTATTCCCTTAAGTTCCTGCTAAGCAACTGTAAATATAATATATATATTATATATATATATTATAATAAATATATATATTATATATATAATATATATACTTATATATTATGTAAAATATATATATATATATATATATATATATTATATATATATTATATAATATACCAATTGAAATAGGTCTTATTCAAATAGAAATAGAAATTCATCTTTAATAATTCTCAAAAATTATAAATAATTTTCATCACGTTAGTTGATAATTAGTTTATTAGTGTTAGATATTCTATAAACGTAGTTAGTCATAGTTTACTAATTTAAGATTCGAACTGTTGGAGACTTCATTTAGGATATCTTTTGACTCGAAATCTAAGGATGAGGAGAAGAATTATTCCCTTAAGTTCTCTCTGCTAGCAACTGTAAATATATATTATATATATACAGTGGCGTAATCAGAATTTTTTTCGGGGGGGGCCAGACAAAATCGTTCTTATATATATTAATATATATAAGTATTATATTAATTATATTATATATATATATATATATATATTATATATATATATATATATATATATATAAATATATATTATATTAATATATATATAATATATATATATATATATATATATATTATATATATATATATTATTATATTATAATATATATAATATAATATATACTATAATATTTTTATACCAATTTAACTTTCTAAGAAAAAATGGGAATATTATAAATTAACTAAAATCACATACTAATTGTTAATTTAATACGGCAATGAAGTGACAAAGTCCGAGATAATCTTCAGTTTTTATTTCATATTTCATGTATGTAGAGGAGGGCAAATCAAGTAAGTCTTTTATCTCACGGATAGCCTCGTTTTTTCAGAAGTTTAATGTTGAAAAGCTCTTTCTTAGTAAGCAGTAGACATGGGTAATTGCAGTATTTTGGCAACGCGAGTAATATTGGAATTGTGACTGCGAAAAGAACTGTCCGCCTCTGCTGTTTTTGGACGACTGTGCCTGTGATCCATTTCAACTTCCATACATCCATTCTGCTTTACTAACTTCAACTATTGTGGTTTCGAGATCTTCTTGTAATGTTACCAATAATTTTATTAATGATTCTTTTAGGGTGGCAACAGTGCCGGTATGACAATTTCAGGAAGATAGAATTCTTTTATGATTTAAAACCTTCTCCTAATGTGATTTAAATCATCCAAATCTTAAAAATGAAATTTGCAATATTGAAATCTGTGGTTGGAAGAAGGAATGGTTGGGTATAAGTTGCATTTTCTTTGATGTTAAGTTTCGTTTTTTAACTAAGGATTACAATTGTACCTGATGCGACGAATATATAAATAATTTACCTCTCTGCACTTTTAATATTATTAACAGACATGCTTAAATTTTTTAGTGTCTAATAAATTTCGGGGGGGGCCATGGACCCCTGGCCCCCCCATATTATATTGTTATATAATTATATAATTCTTTATTCAATCAATTTTTTATTCAAATATAATATACTTATATATAATATTATATATTATATATATATATATATATATGACAATTGAAATAGGTCTCATTTAAATAGCAAGTAGAATCGATCATTAAATAATTCTCAAAAAATTTATTATTATTATTATTATTATTATTATTATTATTATTATTATTATTATTATTATTATTATTATTATTATTATTATTATTATTATTATTATTTATTATTTTTTCATATTTTTTATTATTTTTTTTTTTTTTCAATATATATTATAAATATTTTTTTTATTTTTATTATTCATATCATTTCTATTATTATTATTATTATTATTATTATTATTATTATTATTATTATTATTATTATTATTATTATTCTAAATATTCAATCGGATTTTATAATGTATGTTTATCTTAAATTTAAAACAAAAATCATCGATAGTGACATAAAAATAAGTTTTTCTTAAAATTCTAAGAAAACAATTGCAATCGAAAAAGAATTAAGTCTTTCTTAAATAAAACAAACATGATAGAAAGCTCTTAAATTTAAATTATTCTTAAAATTATTGTTTTAATTATTCCAATCGGAAAGAATAAGCATATGTTTAAATAATATAATAGGTTTATGAAAATAATATAAAGAGTGAATTAGACAATTAATATATAAAATTTTTAAATAAAAACACTTAAATTTTAAGATTAATAATAAGCCTAAAAATACAAGCAACTTTTAAATGAAAGCAATAACTAATTAAAATTTTATAAGTTGCGAAATTATTGTTTTCTAAACCATTTTATGCTAATTTTATATTAAATTATTTTACTAAAAGCTTAAAATGTTAAGTTTACACTTAAATCGAATGGAATAAATAACCAAATCCTATTCTATAATAAAATATTTATAAAATGATGAAAGTTAATTTGAAATGATGGTTCACAAAATTATATATATATATATATATATATATATATATATTATATATATATATATCTTATATTATATATATATATAATATATTATAATATATATATAATTATATTATTTATATTAATAAGTATATATATAATTATAGTATATTCAGGCGTAGCCAGATTTTTTTCGGGGGGGCTTGCACTTTCGCAAGTTTGGTTTACATTTCAAATGAGTTAACTTAATATATATATATATATATATATATATATATTATATATATAGTATATATTTATATATATATATAATATATATTATATATTATATAGGTGTAATATAATATATATATATAATATATATATAATATAATATATATGTATATATATATATATATATATATAATATTATATATATATATTTTATATATATAATATATATGTATTATATATATGTTATTTAATATATATATATATATATTATATATATATATTTATATATAATATATATATATATAATATATATTATATATATATTATATATATATTGTAAATATATATATTATATATATAAATATATATATATATATATTATATATATAATAATTCTCATAAGAACTTACATCGTTTATAAGATCAATTTCAGTTTCCTTGCTTTTGGACTGAGGTGAATCAAAATATTTTCATTGCTGACTTCTGTGTGAGACTCGATGATTTGAAGTAAAGCAAGACTGTACAGGCGATTCCTCTCACACTATCGTAAATTTACGTTTTCAGACGCTTAATGTGAAAGGCTATTTATACGTGTGGGTGGATACAGGCAATACTGCTAAGATATTCATTAGAGTAGCAATGTTAGGAAACCCTTCCTGCACAATTAGCCAAAACACCGATCGCGTTTTTGGTTTTCATTTTTAGAGCCATTTCGCTTGCAGAGACAACTTTTCTTTTAGTTGTATCTCGTGAGGGTCCTGGAAGGTCGTCTTTTTTAAAAGAGGATGCTTTTTTTTCAATATGCTTATAGGGTACATTGCACTTTCTGGTAAAATATACTAAAGTGAAATGATAGTGGTTTCATTCGAGAGATCGATCAGTCAACGAAAAAATCAGATTATAATAACGGAATAAAAACTGAGATGCGTTAATATGATTCGGGATCTGTAGGCACATTACAACGATGTCTCTGGAACTTCGTAGTTTTGGAATTTGTTATTTCATGGTACAGCAATTTCAATTTAGCTTGTGTGAATATGGTTTTAAATTCTGTGTCTGCATTTTGTCTATTTTCGAGACGTTGAATAATGTCTTTCACAAAGTTTATTGCACTGACAATGTCCAAATGCACTGATGATGTATGCTGTTAACTTGTTTTGACAAGGTGTAGGTTAGTTCCTGAATTTACTTATAAATAATGTTATTTAAAATTAAAATTTACTGTTGAAATTTAATCAAGAATAGCTTTCTGTGATAATTCACCAGGCCATTCTTTTTATTTCTTCAATGATCGCACGTATTGTATTAAGAGTCTTTTAACAGGAAAGCTTCATGCGTCACACCATCTGTCTCGCCATCTTTTTGATCCTCTTGTTATTTTGGTTACTAAAACTCTTTTATTTTATCTTCCAGAAGTTTTGTGCGCTTCGGACTCGATCGAAAAAAGGTGCATATTTCAGAATGAATTCTAAGACGTTTCGAATTGCTGAATTTTAGAAGAGTTTGAGAGGCATAGATTTAACATGTGCTACCATGGTGTATGAGTCTTTAGGATACTATTCTATTAAGATTGTACTCCTCGGATTCGCCTCTCATGGAAGAGCTCCCATCATATCTCGGCTTCAATTTTTGAGTATTAAAACCAAGATACACGAGTCTCTACAAAATTAAATTTGCAATGTTTTCCCTGAGGATATCATATAAACCGGAACAAATGAAAAAATCCTCCTAAAGTAAAAGGAGTATATCTCCATCACCAATCGCGTACGTTACACAAAGTGAAACTGGTTCTGTTGGAATATCGTTGTTCTCAGTATGCTGGAAAAAAAAAAATTGTTTGTTTATTACTTCTTCCACTATTGTTCCTTTGTATAAGCGACTAAATGATGTATATTTCATTTGTTATCGGAACAGTATACATTGAATTTGGACGATAGAAGAAGTGGTTCTTCAAACCTGTAGACTCCATTGCTGGAAACGCTAGAAGTGCTTCTAAAAATTTCGTGTCATTTTCTAGCTAGAGTTTTGTAATTCAATACGTCCAGAGTCATTTGAGCCCCTAGACCTTGCTGGCCACGTAAACGTATAGTTTCAATTATGGTAGATATTTTTCTCTATTTTCCTTCGCATTTTTCTTATTTTGACTGTCCAGTTGTTTGTCTATGCTTTGATTTTTTTCTGAATGAGCTTCAATATATCTTTTATATATATATATAAATATATATAATATATATTTATATATATATATATTATATTATATATATTATTAATATATATATTATTTAAACAAAAAAAAACATATTATATATTATATATTATATATATATATATATAATATTATATATATTATATTATATATATATATATATATTATATATTATATTATATGTTATAGTATATATAATTATATATATATATATATATTATATATATAGTTTGTAGTTTGTTTTTGCTGAAAAAATTTTACTGTCGAAAATTTCGGGGGGGGCTGCAGCCCCTCAGCCCCCCCTGGCTCGTAAATGTATATAATATATTATATATATACTATATAATAGTATAATATATATATAGTATATATATACATAAATATTATATATATATTATAAAATACTGACTTATTATAAACTTACTTTCCCTCATTTTATTTTTTTGAATTAAACTTTTTATTTTCGTTTTCTATGTTTGAAAAGTATTTTAAGGACAACTAAAGATTAATGTAGTTATTTTTTTTTTTGCATTTTATGAGCTTTATTTAAGTTTAATTTTATTGATTCTGCATCATTTTTATGTTTATTTTTAATTTTTTTAACGGTAATTCATATGTGTATTTGTATTAATTCTTAATGACGTTTAAATTCCACTTTTGATCTGTTTTGAGTTCTTTACTGATGTAGTCGTTTTAAAGCTTGTTAAAGTGTTGTTGACAAAGCTTCGTTTTGAG
>JABUQX010052247.1:0-7500 GCA_015478945.1 Trachelipus rathkii
GGATAAGAGAGAGATAATAGTATAAATTATAGTGTATCTAAGTTTCTTTGCATATTATACTTTTGGTGACAAGTCGTGACTATATCAGGATATATGTCAGCGATTGATATATTGTTTTTAGCGCCAAGTCATTACTAATATATTAGATAGGGAAGTGCTTATTCAAAAGTAACAAGCTATGCCTCATGTATCTAACGGGTATAAGGAATATGTGTTGGTAAATATGAATATAGAAAAGTGAAAAATTAGAAACAATTCTCTGAGTTTATGCATATATTCTGCGTTTCGCGTGTAGAGTGGATTTAGATCAATTAATATGCGTAGACTATCTTAATTTTGAGGCAGACCTTCAAAATTTGATGTCTAAATTAATTGATGAATCCCAGTATAATTAATGTTTTTTATAGTAAATATAGAGTTAAGAAATTTACAATTCATGAATAATTAAAATTTGAAATACTATCCTCTCTCCTATCTACATCTTTTAATTTACTAATCTCTATCTCTCTCTATCTCTCTCATCTCGTCTCTCTCCATAATTGATCTTTACTATCTAGTCTACTCTATCTATTACTTTGTTTCTTCTGCTATTCATTTCTCTCTCGTCTCTAATCAAATCTTTACTCTCTCCTCGTTACTCATATCATTCCAGTTATATTAATATACTATTATAATATATTATATAAATATATATATTATACTAACTAAGATTATATATAATTATTAAAATAATATATATCATATTATCATATAATAATATATAATAATATATATATTATATATATATATATATATATTTATATATATATATATTAATTATATATATAATATATTATATTGTTATATTAATATAATGTATGAGTGGAAGGTTCCAGTAAGATTTTTATAAACTGTGGTTATTTCATGGGAAATAAAAAGGTACGAGAGCAAGTTCTACCAGTTAACAAATATAATTAAGTCTATGAATCAGCCCCAAGGTTAACAGATGAGGTATATTAAACTTTTATATTTTTTTATTTTTTTTGAGAAGTAATTTTTTTTTTATTCTTAAAGAAAAAGGAGAAAAGTTCCTTATATTAAGAAATAACCGCAAAGATGGCAGGAAGTCGGGGTCTCTGCGCTCCCGGTGGACATAACGAGGGTGAACCTAATCCCCCCTACTCTCGGTGGAATTAGGATCGCTATCACTGAGGAAACCCCGCTCTTTCGTATTATTAGTGAGGTATTGTCGCGAGGGGCCTTACCGTACTCATCCCCTCACTACACGTGAGTGGGTATAGAAAACATCACCGACCTTATGACTATATAATTATCATGACCCCTATATGTCGGCTCGAAGTTCCCTCACTAAAAAAACTGTTAAAAGTTATATCTGATACAAAAAAATAACAAAAAAATTATTCAATATAAATACACGAAAATTAGGTGAGAGGGCTCGAAGCCGACGGGGCAACAGAGCGCGCGGACGATTGGTGATACCACACGTCGTAGTGAGCTGCGAATTGGTTCTGGAGTGATCCCTATCTTTACGCACCACCTACACTAAAGACCAAAGTAGCGAGGTGGTATCCGTAGAAGACTCACTATCTCACTGGAGGGGGTTAGTATCCCCCGTCGTTCACACCGTAGTATAGATCCGACGAACCTATATTACCCGACTCTCACCGTGCCATCTCTTGGTACGGTTTTTAACCCTAGGTATCTAGTTATACTAAAAAAAAAAAAAAATTAAACTTCAACAAAAAAAAAAATAAAAATATGATTATATACATCCTTATAGAATTATCTATCGGCTGAGATTCCAAATATATAATTAGTGAATTTGTTTTACTGGATAAGGAATACTGAGCCGTATTTCTAGCTACATATCATGTGAATGACATTATAAAAAAAATATCTTGACCATTATCTATATATTAATATTATATATATATATATTTATATTATTATTACTAATATATAGTATACTATTTAGTATATATATAATATATATTAATGATAATATTATATATATATATATGATATATATATATTAATATAATTAGTAATAATTAATATTGCTTAAAACAATAAATTAAATTATGGGGCACACGATACAAAAGTTAAACAAAACATTAAATTTTGTATTTATACCAATAATTTCGGGTAGTCATAATTAGAAACAAGGCAGACAAAACTAATCAAGTAAAAGTATAAAAAAATGCCTTATTTAGCCTACATGACCTAAAATTAAAGAGTTGGTATGGAGAGCGAAAAATAAACAATAAGTATATATATATATATATATTATAAGTTATTAATTTTTATAAATTTTATTTTTGTCGAAAGATACAACAACTCTGTCAATAAAAAATAATTTAACAGCATGATAATTTTTTGACCGAAATTTAATCTACTTTATCCCTTTTGATCAGACGTATCTATAATAATTGCTTAAGCTATTCCTCTATTAATCAACAAGCCTGATATGGTGGATGCACAAAAAAAACAAAGAAAAACCAAAAGCTTTTAGATTTTTGTAATATTATTTATATTATAGTTGAAAAAATTAAAATAAAGTTTCTCCTTTTTTAGGTTTCATAAATAAAGATTACAATTATTATAATTCAAACATATTCACAGGTTGTCAACTCACATATATACCAATATCTAAATTATTTTGTAGGAGCACTAAGTTTACTTAAGGTCCTATATTATATATATATATATATATATATATATAATATATATAATATCTATATATATATATATATATATACTATTATTAATATATAATTTTATTATATATAGTATATTATATATAATTATTATATTATATATATAATAAAATTAATATAATATATATACTCGTATATATATATATATAAGTTAATAATATTTATATAAGAGGCGAGAGGTATCACAGCATACTCTCAGAAGTGATATATGATATACTATAATTACTATATCCTACCATTTATTTTAAAATAGGTGCACTATATACCTTTCTCATTTTTGAGCGTTTACATATTCCTATTTGCACAACTTCCACGAAACTTTTCACGAATACGACGGCATTTACATATTATCTTGGAGAGAACACGAATACAAATTAATGATATAAATAACCACATAATAATAATATATATAAACACGAAAAATAATGTTAGACAAACTCCACCACCTCTTTTAGCGTAAGATAAACTTTACACGTGAGGTCGGCGAACTATTACAAATAATACCACATAAGGTAGTAGAGTGCGAGGAGAAACTTAATTATCTAGTCAATTCACTAAAGATTTAGTATCCTGCGATGAGATCGTAGATAATGGCCGACTGGAAAACTGGTAGGATAAGTTAATTAGAGTGAATATGATCATAGAGAGCTCATAATCTAACCATAAACTAATCATCTTGCCGGATAAAATTGCAATGCAATGGCCATTCAGAGTAGATAGTGGACTTTCGGACTCTTAGACTCGTAAATAAGATCACGGATCACTTTCTAGTCTTTTCGGCGGAAATTGATATTAGATAATCGTATAATAATAATATGTAAAACATGGAAATTTCAGAGAGACTAAATATTATATGAATCGAATAATGAGAAGAAAGGTGAAGAAATGAAGAGTAGTATGAGTGAAATTGAGATAAATTAAAATTAAAGAGAAAAGTGAGGAACAAGTTATATTAGAATATAGCACAAATTCACATTCCACTAGTGAACCTGTACTACACATAAAATGAAAGTGAAACGCAGGAGTAAAAATAATTATGAGGTGATATCGTGTGTATCTGAGAACAACGATATTTTAATTAAAGTGAATGGAATGATAGAATGAATGAAGAAAGAGGGACGAGAAGGATAAATTTAGCAATATATTAATTTATAGATGATTGATCATAATCACATTGTAGATAATAGAAAGCATCCATCAAACTAATTTGTGAGATAAGTCTTTTTGTGTTAGAGGATTATCAAGATCTATCGTAACCAATAGAGGAGCATAATATAACAAAAAGATAATTATAGATAAAAGATATAAGATCAAAGGAGAATTATAGTCTGTGAGGTATGAACTTTAGAGCTTCGATATCCATTTATTGTGTGGTAACATCGTCCTCATAGAAAGCACAGTTCATCACATACCTATCCTTCGATATCCACTAACTAGAATTTTACACAGCATGCGGTTAGTAGCACGCAACTATCAGATATTCAGCGAGCGAGCGAAGTACAGAGCTCAAAAGATGGAAAATGGAGGAATATAGAGAATATGATCAAAGATGGTGGGTAAACAAAGATATACAAGAATAATGACAAGAAACATGTAATAGTACTATATCTCCTGAAACAGATTGAATTACGTATCGCTTGGCTTGAGGGAGTGAATGAGGATGAGTAAGCAGGATGTATTTTGAAATTTTCTAGATGGAGAGATGCGTGATTGCATTGATAACGCTTAAATTCTTTATCGTTTGGGTTTTTAAAACATCGCTATGAATCATGCTCAGAATCGTGTATGACATTGTTCCTTGGCCTTTTCTTGCCAGGAGTAATGGGTGTATCTATAAGCGCTGTAGAAATGGTATCCAAAAGTGAATAGATATTTGAATATAAGGGATTGTCGTATAGGCACATTGAGAACGAGAATGTTCTATTAAGTATGTGTTTGAATTTTTTACATGTATTAATGTCTAGGTATTGTGTATTTACTCTTACATCATCTGATAAGTTTAATCTAAGTTCTTTCATAGTTAAAATTTAAGGAGTCTAGATTGGTAAATTTATGGATGGAGTAATAGGAAAGTGTAGATTATGTAAATATGAGAAGTTGAGTATATAAATAATTAAGTACGACGAGAATGTAGTGACTAAGACAATAAGGATAATAATATTGTATGTATATGCGCCTCGCTTAAGTTAATAAATATCGTATATTAAAGATATGTTCAATTATGATATCATGAAACAATAAGATATGTGAGCAATAATGAAGAAAGCTAATTGTATTAGTATTAAGTATATGCCATAGAGCAAGGTAATGATGGATTGCTAAAAGTAGGTAAAAGTCAGAATGTTAACAATATTAATGTAGTGGACTGAATAAGTTAGTATGAAAGCGTTATTATAAGGTAAAAAGAGCTCAGTGATGGTTATGAAATGTATAAAAGCCATAGATATGATAAGTATCCTCAAAAGAGCATAAAGATTGCTTTGGAATTAATATTCTAAAGGATGAGAAAAAGAATATCTAAACCTGTAGATAAGGGTAGATGAGTGCAGATTTCCCGCTAGGGGTGCACAACCAGTTAACGTCTTTTCTTGATGGTATAATGAAGTAGTTTGGAAGGAGGATGAATGGGGATTTACAAGTGAAATAATTAGACGCCGCTTCTTGTGGTGAAGAGATGCTAGATCGATGGTAAGAAGAAGAGAAGATACGCTGGGCGTTCGTGCATATGGAGAGTTAGGAATTGAGGAGTCGGATTGCGGCAACATGAAGGAGTAGTTGAATCGAGGGGTCGAAAGCATTGCACGTAATGCAGACACGCATCACTAACACCAGCAATAAATATCTTGCCACAACCTATTATGACGAACTTGGACAATATAATACTGATAGTAGAAGTGATCAGAAAGTTATAGAATATTGATAGTAGGTATAGATTGGAGTATGAAGTAGAAAGTATAGATATCAGATAATTTTTATGTTGGCTGAGGTTATAAGTATAAAGGAGGAGGTAATGGGTAGATGAGTTGAGATAACAAAGTTGAAGTGAATGGTAAATTTCTGATCAGGTATATATATATATATATGTAGAAGTAATTTACATGTGAGGTGAAATGAATTCGATAAGAAACGGAGTAGCGAGATTGTTGATTTGAGATTTTGGATTTGGAAGTTGGTAGTAATATAAGGCGTTTATTACATAGTATTATAGTTGAGTATATATATTTCCAAAGGGATCTGTGAGTGAAAGGATAGAGTTCGAGTAAATTAGTTACACCTATATACTATCTTATATATTAATACTAAGGTGAGTAAGTAGATGCAAAAGGGACTGTAGAAATAATAATTATAAGGGAATTAAAGTTTATTTGAGGATATGTATTGTTAGAAGAAGTTAAAGAAAGTTAATAATAGGATAAATAAAAAATATCTTTTTATTTCAGTTATAGACGAAATAGTGCAAGTGAGATGTGAGTGAAGATGACATCAAAGAGCATATGTGGGTGAGACTTTAGTAAACAAATATCTCGATTACGAGACACGCTGAGCGTAAGACATGGAGAAGCTGTGCAAAGAGAGCAAGAGTAAACGGAACAAGAATTGTTCAACGAGTTTACCGGATGTAATCTATAGACCGAGAATCTTTACTCTCTCCGCTCGCGTGCATAGGCGAATCGTTTTGAATCTCCAACTTCCACCTGTCTAAGGTTCTTATTCACCGCTGAATGCCTTTGCTTCTGGTATTTGGAATTGGAATGACGTAAAAAACTTGTTGAGCTTCACGCGACTTCTACATGTCTTCTTTGTCCCACTACCAATTGGTAACTTGACTGGAAAGGGAAGGAAGGAACATATTCGAAATTTAATGTCACAATTCAAGAAAATCTCTTCCTCAAAAAATGATTCTTTTGTTGTTTCAATTAAATTTGGTAGCATGTATACTTTTCGCCTGTTTACTTAAAAGCACACACACACAAATCTAATATTAAGTTATAATATTTCAAACTCTTTCAAAGATAAACGTCTTCATGTTTTCATAAATTAAACTTCTCCATAAATATGAATATAATAGTTATAATTAATGATATAAACTGACAAAAAAGCATTAATAATTATAGATATTTTGTAGTTATAATTCAAAAAAAAAAATCCACACATGGATTTCACAAGAAGGAAGAAGTATCTTCGATCATGTAAAGCAAACATGAACTCATTTACTCAATGTCACTAGAGGTATAGAACGCTATGACCATACCTGATTATAATACTATATATATATATATATATATACTGATTATACTATATATATATATTACGTATGATATATATAATACTATATATATATATATATATATATACTAGTATATATATATATATTTATTATGCTTTCCTGGCTTCGCCTTAGCAGCTGATTTCGTCGGCTAATATAGATTATCACCGTATGGCTAAAAATCGATATACTTTTCGAAAGTCGATTTTTTTATGATTTTAAGGAAAGTAAACAGTAAGAAATTCATGGTTTGCATTTTTTGTAAAGTGAAGAGCGAAAAGAACTAACTTATTTCTCGATCCTACAAAAGGACGTTTTACTAAAAAATTCAAAAAAATACCGCCCACTACTTTTTTTGGATCGACAATCATCTAAAATCATTCTTGAACAACATATATAATCGTAAAAGAGTCCTAAATTCATTTTTAACGAGATCATCATCAATGGGAATGTTAAAACAGTTAAGGGAAATTGAAATATATATATATATATATATATATAAATATATAGTATAAC
>JABUQX010052247.1:12500-24896 GCA_015478945.1 Trachelipus rathkii
TCCTAGGTTGGACATTTGGATTTTGAGCTTTCATTAAATAATTATCATTCTATTAACATTTATTAAGAGGAGAAGGCGTAATTTCCTCGCCCTCTGAACGGGTTTTTAAAAAAAAACGAAAAAAGGGAATAAATTAAAACTTGGCGTACACTTGGAAGAGAAAGGAGAAAATGAATACCATCCGGGATTTAATGCCTACCTTTTGGTTAACTATTGTCATTTATGTGATTAAGAGGAGGGCTCCCTTTACAACCTTTTTATATAACAAATTTAAATAAGGATTACATGAACCCGATATGTTTAGAAACTTTATAATTAATCATGAAAGAAGTTTTAAGGGGACATATTAAATTTAACGGTTAGCGAACTTTGTGGATTTAATTAGATTATAACTATACTCAATCACAAGTACTTACTACTACTTGAAGTACCAGCGATATATATATTATATATATATATATAATATAATAATAGTATATGATATATATATATCTAGTATATATATATATATATATAATATATATATATATTATTATATATATATATATATATATATATACTTACTATATATAATAATATACTTAATTATATGTTTATATATACTAATGACATGAACATGATGATCAGGTAAACAATGATTCATTTCATGGTTATTTATTCTTTAATATTATAAATTAAGAAAACTTAAATTATAATAAATAATAAAGAAATATTTAAAAATAGTTTGACTACTTTCCAAAACTGTAAAAATATTGTGAAAATCTCTAGCTTGAACGAGCATAGAATAGAAACTTGTTTAGAAAATACAAAGGTCAAACTGATTTAGAGGCTGGCCTGGGTCCCTCATTATTCATTTCATGGATCGAATACAGGGAATTACCGGCAGAAAAATCTTCAGATAGAGGGGGGGGGCCAAGGAATCCTTTAGCCACAGGGGAGGCAAGTCTTTAGTGCTCTCAAACAATAAATTTTCTATTGAATCTTTATTATTCAAAAAGATATCAGGAGCATATATGTAAGGAAAGAAAGCAGGGAGGCAGTGGTGCTATTATATATGTAGTACGTTATAAAAATATTTTTATTGCTATATACAAACAGTTTTAGTAATTTAATTAAGAAAGCTTGTGCATAGTTAACTTGTGCTGTTGAAGGTAGCTTCATGGCGAAATGGTTGATTTTTTTTTTTTAATTAATATTTATAAAGCTCAACGCGCTCAAGCAAGATATTGATAAAGTTTTGCATGGTTGCGAATAAATTTCTTAAATTTAACAAATAAAATATGAATAATTAGTAATAATTATTTAAATTCTCAGAAAACAGATAATTTTTGTTATAAACAGCTTTTAAAGATATGCAAATTTTTTACTGTAAATTACTGAATATTGTACAAGTTTATAGCTTTTTTTTTTATCAACTACATGGGCCACATTCTTTTTTACAAATTCCACGGGGGAGGGAAAATGTTCTCTGCCGTCACTCCCCGTGAGCTCCTAAAGCTTCACATCGATTGAGATCTTTAGTGGTATTATTTTTGGATATACAAGGGAAATAACATGATCGGCTATTTAAAATTTTAAATTATCTATAATGATAAATCTCCCCAGATGACTGCAGTTCAGAAAAACTGATTCAATAAAAATTTCTTACTTTAAAGGCAAAGTGATAAAAGATATTCATTATATATTTATGTTGTCGTTAAAGATTGTATAAAAACCGCAAAAAATATTTGTGATAGGATTTGTGAAAAATCAAAATTTTCAAAAACAATTGGTTTTTATGCTGTTTCACTTTGCGGTAACTTTAATGTGCTACTTTGATTCACATTATTAAAACATACAATTTTATCATTAATGAGAAGTTAAAAATCATCGATTTCAAATAACATTTGTTCATAGCTTGACATAAAATACTATATCTATTTTTACTTTTGTTAGAAATATTTGATTTCAAATCGTTAAAATTTAAAGAAACTATATATTTGTCATATACAATAAAATGTAATTATTTAACACAAAATAAATTTTAATTTTTGTTTAATAAAAGGATATAATATAAAAAATCGATTTTGCATGAATCCCTCGAGTTTGAACGATGAAGCGTAAGCTTTAGAATTGAAGATTGAGATTGATCGATTTTTTTACACATTCCGGAATGAACGTCTATGATATTATTTTACGCTCTTATCTTTAAAACACATACTATAAATGTAGAAAAGCGAAACTTGCATACAAACCGACAGAATATTCTTTCTAGGTAGTGAAAAAAATAAAAGGAAATTATATGAATGTTATAAAGAATACTTACAGAAGTTGAAACGCCGGCATGTTCAAGTTTTAAAGGCTCTGAATTGTCCATAAAAATGACATCTCCAAATGCTTGGTTATTTCAACAAAGAGAATCGAACTGAGATATTTTTATAAGATATGCTGATCGCTGTTTTACCATTGACAATAAATACAGATTCAATTTTAAATTTTATAGTGGCTTAATGCAGTTTCACTCTAACCATTTACGGCTGTCAAGAAATTGGGATGCTAAATGCCAATGAACGAGACATTATTTATATATATTATATATATATATATAATATATATATATATTATATATATATATATAATATATATTATATAAATATATATATATATATATATATATATAATACATATTATATATAATATAATATAAGTAAATAACGACATAAACTAATTATTTGAAAACTAGATTAAATCGAATGAAAATACATAATATATAATAATAATAATAATAATATAATAATAATCAACTAATATAAATAAATATAATAATAACTAATAATAATACTATATTAAATATTCGATAATATACTAATAACAATAATAATATCAATAATGAATAATAAATATAATAATATATTAATAATAATATAATAGATAATAATAATGAATATATAATGGAATAACAACTACCGAGAATTCAATATAAGGGGGTTGTCCTTAACGTCCATCATATATACGCAGGGTTGCTTTCCTCTCCTTGGTCAAATTGCGATAGGGAAGATGTAGATCCGACAGCCGGGGTCGAGTTCGCGGGTCAACACTGAAGGACATAGATTGAGAAAACGAACCGTTTAGCGGATTTACCGAGTTCTGCTGTTCAAATTTTTATTGGGGTTATATATAGATATATATTATTAATCAATATATATTATACTATATATTATTATAATATATATAAATATATGATATATAAATTATATATATTAATATAGTTATTATATATATATAGTTATATAGTATATTTATATATATATATAAACTAATATTTTTAATTCACAAATGCAGTGTCAAGGTGGTTAGTTCTATACTATATTTTTATATAATAATATATATAATATATTATATATATATTTATTATATATTATACTATATTATATATTATATATATATTATTATATATATTATACCTATTTGTTTATTGTAGATTTACTAAGGGCAAATTATTAATTATTTCAGAATATTAAATAATTAACGCTTTCAATGATGGTTATAAATCATGTTTTCGTTGCAAATTTGTGGTTTTTTTGTTTTATATTATTGAATTTGTATATTTATTTACTAAAATAATTCCGAATTTAATTTTCTTCTTTGATAAAGTTTACGAATTCTATATCGTTTCTTTGGGCATTGTTATATTGGCGATAACTTTTTTTACATTATTGACTGACTAAACTAATTTGTTGAATATTTATTTGTATGTGATTTACTTTATTATGTATTATATATATTATTATTCATTAATATTATTTGTATTATTATTCATTATTATTATTATTATTATTATTATTATTATAACTATAGTTATAGCCAGTGGCACTTTTTTGATCTTTATTATTATTATTATTATTATTGTTATTATAGTAGTTATCAGAACTATTGATAATATATTATTGATTATTATTATTATAGTAAATTAATGAACTTTGGGCATAAACTGGCAACAATAATCCATTAGTATTTAACGGCTAATCCCGATCAACTCCTCCCAAAAGAATATTTGACATTAGTATAAACTCATTCTTTCACTCACCATAATATACTTTCACCGGTAAAAAAATCGATCTCAATCAACTTGAAAAGTTAAATGTTCCTTGTGTGAGATAAATAAGGTAATTTCGACTCATGTTGTGTGATATGACGCTTATTTTACGTTATTGTTCATTTTATTCATGAAGATGCATGAAACTTTTTCGAAACGTAAGTTATAAAAGATAAATGTTATAGATTTGCAAGCGTTATTTAAATGCAAACGATGCAGTCACTCTCTTCTCTTATATCTTCCAGTATAATATATATAGTATTATATATATATATTATAATCAAATATATTATATAGATAAATATATAAATATATATATATATATTCTTAAATATATAATATGAACTTTTTATCTACCCTTTTACTTTCATGAACTTCCTTCCTTAGATCAATAGTGATTGATGCTCAACTCGATCAGGTGATAGAAATTCACAGTAGATGGTAATCGTCTCGCTGAAAAAATAAAAACAGCAAACTGGGGTGAAAAAAAAAAGGGGGGGGGATATATATATATATAAGTATAATATAGTATTAAATATACATATATTAATAAACATATAATAAAATTAAATATATATCAGTATATATATAATTATATATATATATTATATATATAAAAGCTATAATATATTATATATACGTATATATATATATTTACTATATTTTATATATATATACTAATATTATATTTCTTCATATCATAAGTAGCTATCGACGGACTAATTTATATTTATACAGGTATATATAAATGAATTAAATACATAATATCTTATCATCTTCGCATTATATAGATAATATATAATATATATGATTAAATATATCTATAAGGGTTCAGGAAGTTTTTCGCTTCTATGATCATGTACATAGTAGTGAGGTGGCTCGATACTCGCGAATTTTGTGGTCGAGCGAGGTAGTATGTCGTTGGCTGACGATATAGTTAGACCGATGAGGATATAAACCCAGGGTAGGAGAACTGACGAACGTCGAAACAAAAGCCCGCTTACCCCCTCGTACATTGAATTTGCGGAGATGACAGCACAGAATACGTAGAGATATGGGAAGAGAGGATCAGGAGGAGGTAGTAGAGATTTAGTGATGCGTTAGATAGATATGATGTGAGCGAGGTAGAGAAGAGAGAGATAACGAATGTAGATGTAAATCGGCGATTGAGCGGATAGTTTAATAGGTTGGGTTGCAGAACGATTCGGGCAAGTTGGGCATAGTATTGATGGGCGATAAGGAGGTTCAGAGCGGCAATGTCTCGCGTTCATCATTGGCGCCTTTATTCGCAGGAATGACGGTGCTCATACAGGTATCCGGATCAAGAGGCTCATCATCCTCGTCTCTTCGGGGTTTCCCGGGTTTCAGAGTTTTCGCAAATCACAGTGCACACTATTAGCATTTCGGCGTACCAACCGAGACTCAACTCCATCTTTCCACATTGACAAAAATCTGTGATCATACGCCATTGCCGTTCGTGCGCGGTATTTCACTGATCCTTTCAATCCCCAATCCCACTACTCAATATGCTTCCTTCATTTCAATCCAGCTTCAATTAGCCCTAATGTCCCCTCTAACACTTGGAACTTTTAGACTCTATACTTTCTTAGTTCCTACTAGTCCACTACCATTACAATAACACACCACATACCTCATTTGACGTTACAACTCCATATTATCTCTTGGGGCCATTCACCAACGACTTTTATTGCACCAGCCACTTGCTGGGCATGTACTAACTTTCCTACTAACAAAAACGTCTGCTATCGTCGTTCCCTTCTCATCCAACATTTACTAACATTTTAAGACTCGAGAACACATTTGTTCAGTGCTTCACGATCAACATAACTTCAAACTGAGGAGTGTCCTCACTCCATAACCATAATCTTAACTCTTATCCACGTTTACTTTCAAGCCCTCCTTTTACACACACCTGCCAAATCTCTCTACCATCCCTCTCAAACTTTCTTCAGATTCGCCACAAAGACCAAATCATTCATCATCATAATAGGTAGGGCACCCTCCCTCGATCTCCATTCTCCCACCATCTAAGCACCATTTCCCTGCCATCCCACCCGATTCTTTCATTTAACCCATCCAATATACATTAATAAGCCAAGGAGACCATAACACACCTGTCCTTACTACCGCGTATTAATATCGCTAAAACCAAGCACCAATTGACCCATTCACTTCGTTACACACGCTTACTATCGTCATACTCACTTTTGATTCCAAGTTCAGAAGCGCCTACCAACACCATCATATCTAAATCACCTGCCATAAAAAACGCTTCCCTATTAACTCTAAAAATCAATACCCTGTTGCAAATCCTAACCTAAACAATTTATTCTTCTTCTCCATTTTCTCAAATCATTTGTTTAATGTAAAGATTTTGACTCCACACCTCCTCTCCACTCCTTAAAGGCACCTTGTTCTTTCAACTCAATCAGTCCTTCAGTCCCGAAGCGCACATCTCGACAAATACCAGCCATATACTTCCTACAAACGTCAGTAAACTTATTCCCCTAATAATTTCTACAGTTCCCTTTTTCTCCCTTACCTTATATAATACTATTACCCGCTCTCCTCCAATCCCTTGGAACTATACCGCTCATAAACGCTTTTATTACACAACTTCCAAATCCAATCAATCACCATTCGCCTCCGTTCTTGATCATTTCTACCAGTAGATTTCATCTATACCTGCAGATTTACCCATTTCCCCTTCAAAACCTTTTTCCCACTCTACCCCATTTATCCTCTTACTAAATAACCTCATCCCCAAAACTATCCTATTCCTCCTTTGCACCATCAAAATCCACCACCTCACCTATCCATCTTTTCCAAATTATGTTCAATATTGTGCAGAACTTCGAAGGTGTTTTTTTCCACTCCTCTCAGGGAGACATACTGGAGTTACACCGTGTCGTCACTATAGATCGTAGTATCGTGAACGCGATGTGTGCACGACTACGGTTTCGAGTACGAAAGAAAGGCGATGAGTAGTGACGTATAAAGGAGCAGAAGTGATAGGCCATATGGGTTGATTCGGCACCATATCATACGGTATAGTCGGCGGTTCAACGGGAGGACATGAGCACGGTTATTACTAGTACTCACTTGACTCGTTGATTTCTGAACGATGGATATCGCGGCATTGAGTGCGCTGTTCGTCAAGTTGTACTACGGTTAGACTATCGAAGAGATAGTTAATAGAGACTCGGGAGTAGTCGACGGGACATGCTAGTAAGATACGTGTGATTGTATGCACTGAAGAGCGAACGTATCTGATTAAGATATACAGTGCGAGAGCAGCTCGAGCGCGAACTTATTAGGTTTCGATAGCTGTGCAGTGCGAGATGTTAGCCTGTTATAACGTCGGCGACTGAATAGAACGTGTGTCTTGTACGTATGAGCTCAGGCATACGAGTATATGATCTTATATATATCACGTAATATATTTATATATATTCTCGTAGGTAATATCTTATAATATGTATATATTATAGCGGGTATATATATATATATATATATATATATATATATATATATATATTTATATAATATATCTATATATATATATTATATATATATACCTATATATAGTATATTTCTGGCCGATGACTGATGCAGTCATGTGATGCGGGATGCTCATATTTATATAACTTATAATATATAGTTTAGTTAGTTTACTTTTAGTCTTTCGATCCACTGAACCTCTATTGAATTTGGGTGGTTCATTAAACCTAACCGGCAGTAGGGTCCTGGTTCAGGGACAATTGTATTGCATCCTTTCCTACGCAGTGGTTATATGAATCAAGATTTCTTCTGTTGTGGATAGACAAGCACAGCAACATATTAATGTTGCACATTCTACCAAGGGTGAAAACGGGTTTTTCGCATCCAGAACTGACACAGACCTCCTTTCGGCTAAGAGTGCCATAAGACGGAGAGGAGAGAGAGAATGAGAGAGGATGAGAGAGGGAAGAGAGAAGAGCGAGAGAAGAGATGAGAGACGAGAGAGCAGAGAAGAGGGAGAGAGAGAGAGAGAGGAGGAGAACCACGAGAGAGGAGAGAGAAGAGAGGAGGAGAGACAGGAGAGGAGAAAGAGCGGGGAGAGGAGAGAGAAAGAAGAGAGAGGGAAAAAAAAGAAAGAAAAAGAGAGATTTTAAGGTTATACATAATGTTTTAATGGTTCAATCTTTTTTTAGAAATTGTGGGTAATTGGTAATGTGTGACTGACGTTACGTTATCAAAAAATGAAGAACTTTCTACCCAGGTTTTTTTTGTGTCCGTTAGGTAGCCAGAAAAGGATCTCGATCTTGATTAGCGAGAAGAAAATTACAAATCTTTTAACGAAAGCCTCTGAGACACCGAGGCTATAAGAATTCCATAGCCCCTACTTATGGTTACGATATCATGGAGAAACTTTGATACTGAGAGATGGAGGGAGTGAAGCAAAGATGGCTGTAACTAACTACAGTGATGCGGCTCTAAGAAGCAAAAGCGGTCTGGAATGAAGATGGAACGATCGTGCGTGACGAGTACCCTGATCGTGTCAGTTGTGCGAGAAGCACAGCCAGGATCTGCGATAGACGAAGAAGTTGCTCATGGAGAGAGATTAGGGAGATATAGATAAATAATAATATATTATATATAATATATATAATTTAATATATTAAATTTATAAATATAATTATTATTAATCTTATTATTTATTATATTATAATAAAATTTAATTGTTAATATTTGTTACGATAATTTATTCACCTTCTTCATCTACGGGAGGCTGGATATTTCAGATTTTTGAAAAACTGGGGAGTTTATCATTGACGTTTAATGACGGCAAATTTTGACAACAGTCGTGTCGTATCTCAATCCGCGGAAGACGCGGACTTCCATCGTGACTGAGCACATATATATATATATTTTATAATATTATTATTATATATGAATATATATAATATTTATATATATATATTTTTTATATATTATATAATATATATATATTATAATTAGTATATTATATATTTATATTCATGTTGAAACTTACGTTTCTATTACCTCTTTAAATAAAGTAATTTTCTCTCAAAAGCTTGGAAAAGGAAATACATTATAAAAACTTTTAATAAACTTTATAATTTTCTAGAATTAGTATTATACTTATTTATATTTATATAAATATTATATTATTATATTATATATATAATATATATATTATTATATATATATTATATATTATTTATGATATTACTATTATATATATAAATATATACTATATAGGTTACTATTGTTTGCCTATAGCATAACATAATCGAAAGTTCTTTATTACTACTGATAACTCCAGTTCTCAGAATTTATGTGGAAGTTTGAAGCCTCGTTGCCGCTATGTGATCTATTGAAAACTCAGTTGCACTGTCAAAATAAACAATAGAATAACGTATATATATTATATATATATATATATTATATAGTCTATATTATATAAACACATATATAAATAAAATAAATAAATAATAACTATAAATCCAATATAATAAAAAAGCATTAATGTAACGTTAACGGCCCTACTAAAATCTTCTATTAAAACATTGAATGAATCAATTTTATATCCATTTTATAAACTTTAAAACTATTCGTCTTCTGGGAAACAAATACAACTTCGATTCACTTATTTAAGCTATTGTCTATATCCCATAAAGGCCAATTTCCCTTTTCACTTACATATATCCTGGTCCTCTACGACACAGTCGATAACATCTATATCCATATTTTAAATGCTTAAATAGCAATACGTGTATCTCCTAGATGTAGACAAATGAGTACGTCTAACTACATTTGCTCTTACATCGCTGACTATTCAACATGCATATTATTATATCTGATATATATATATATAATAATTAATATATATATATATATATCTATGAATTTATTAAATTTTATTATGTACAAAAAAAGTTCATGGTAGAAAAATGATTTTACGCTCAATTCATTTTTAAATGTTTAAATAGGAATAATCATTACCATTTTCCGTTCAAGTGTGTTTCAGCAATTTTTTCTAATATTTTTCTGGCTTTGAAATTTAACAAAGCATGTTTTGCATGTGTCTTTACTGTATACTAACATAATATCAATGGTGAATTAATCAAACAATATATTCTCATTAATATATTAGGTAATTATATATTAGTATTATAAGTATATATTAATATTATATTATGTCGCAATGGGGGATAAACACTAAGGAGTAACTGTAAGACAGGGATGACTGCTGGGAATAATGTCACGCCTTTCAGTCCGTATTAGATAAATATATTAATAACCATATATATTATATATATGATATTAGTATATATATGAAATATATATATTATAATATATATTATATAGTATATATTAGTAAATAAATTATGTAGCATTTTATTGGAAGTTAAATTAGTGAGATATTGTATATTGGGTAAAAATGTCAAGCTCATTTCCACACCAAAAGCTTTGATCTCTAGCGTTTATAAAGTTTATTACAAAATTGTTTAATTCGTAGGTCAGATAAGGCAGTATAAGGAAGCATAAGGCTAGAATATTTGTTTAAGATAATAGAGATGTTATTATATTAGTACTCACAGGCTATATATTAGATGTTTTGAGATTTTATGTTTTAAGGTTGTTCATTAGTATATGGTATATATCAAATATGACAAATGGCTTATTGAAGTTACTCAGCTTTAATCACAGAAATGTAGGATACTTACTCAATAAGCAAGAATTAGGTAACATTATTAATCACATTATTTATTTTTTTATAAATATAATTAGGTATAGATATATTATTTTCCTTGCAATACAGGTCTGACCGAACGACTTGAAAAGGGTATGTCGACGATCTAGACCATGGTATGACTTGATCGCTACATTACGGTCTATGTTGTGACTCAATGCCTGGATATTATAACTATTATATATATATATATAAGATATATAATATATATGATATATATAATGAATATAATATAAATATATATCATATACATAATCATAATTAATTAATTAATGTTATATATATAGTAATATATAATATATAATATATCTAATATTATACTTTTTGTGTTTTAATTTCTTAGGATATAATACCTATATTAGTAGATGATATCTATTTATCATTAAATACTAAATAGATTTCGTTGTGCTATTTTCCACACAATCAAGTGCCATCGAGCTCTTGAAATAATAATACACTTCGCTTTTGAGATCAATAATAATTCAATTATGAAGATCAGAAGAATAAAACAATTTTCCATGTTAGAGAGCTGAACTCATCATTCTACTGTCTCACTCGTACTACCTCGTCGTCCTGCTATCTCGGTCTTTCAGCTCGTTTCGCTCTTCTATTCTCTCATAATACTCAATAATCAAAAATAGTTAAAGGGTATATGAGAGGTAATAATATTATTTATTCTAAATTTTAATATTCATTTTCATTTACTCTCTAATATAATTATTTTATTATGTATACTATATATAAACTCATATATTATTTATATTAATATTATATTTATATATATATTATATTATGTATATATATATATTATATATTATATATATATATATATATAATTATATATATATATGAATAGTAGTATATATATTATATATATATGTATATATATCATATATATATATATAATATATATATGATATATATATATATGGAGGTCCCATGGATGACACAGCGCCACTTTATATATGGGTACATTTGCAGGAAAATAGGGCATATTACTCTATATGCGTGTAATTCTCGTTAAGGTTTCGTTAACGGGAGATACAATTCACTCCAGTCAACTGTATAAGCTAAATATTGGCGACACAAGCTAAACTAACCGTGCGAGACGAGAGATATGGAGGTAGTGTGTGGAAAAGCGACAACCAACGAAATTTGTACTCCGTGCAATGAATCAGACAGGATAATCTGTTGCATTGCTTAGTTTACCGAAAAACACAAGTGTGACGTTTTCCCCGCTCACTTGTCTTAATATTTTCGTATCTGTAAATACTCGTTGTATCGATCAATTTTCCATAACGGGTTTTTCGATATTTTCCAACAAGGAGAGAGACCTATATTGTGTACGTGTACGGATTGTGTGACGGAAATGAAAGTGAGGTGCGACGTGCATTTGCCGTGCGTAATCCAATTGTTAGAATGGTTGCTTACATGAGGGTCTGTTTTTCACCTGGACATATCAAACAATTATGTGATACTGGGACCTTTAGACCAGCTGGCAATGCGGATGGAGTGTTATGCGGTAGTTCGCCACGTCATC
>JABUQX010052248.1:0-15000 GCA_015478945.1 Trachelipus rathkii
TATATATATCTTATAAATATAAGTATCATGTATTTAGTATATATGATATATGTATGAAGTGTAGTTAAGTATTATATCATTTTTGGTATATAGAAATACTGAATTAATGTTATTTTTGATTACTAAATTACCCTACATTTGAACGTTTGATGATTTTGTCCTTATTAAGAAAATACATGTGTTCAGATTTAATTTTGTGAAATATATATTGTGACACATCCTTTAACTTTAATTTATTCAAACATTGATTTTATTTTTACAATCATTCTTACGTCTATTGTCATACTAACATTCTTATCTATATATGACTAGTATAATAGATATTTTATTATGAACCAGCATAATTCATATAAATTTAATCCTCTCTATATAGTTGTGATTTTATTATATTTTTATATTTAAAATACTATATTTATATTAAAGGACGAAAATTTTAGTGTAGTTATTAATCTATAAAACTACTACCTTTAATTTAATATTACATTATTATATTATAATAGTTTCAACCTACCACCGAATTATTATTATCATAACTCCAGTCATTTCACTTCAACTTTACTCGGTTTATGCTTATGTTATTATTATTATATTGGGATATATAGATATATATTAAGTTATATCGTTAACTATTCATACAACTTCATTTGCTATTACTAGTTCGTGTAATTTAGTATTATTAATTAAAATATTTTCAATATATTAAATTAGAGAGATACTATACAAAACTCTCAAATTAATAGTTTATATTATACACTATTATTTATAACAACTCAGGAAAGAGTGACTACTTATTGAACTCTTTAATTGCAGTATCAGTTAGTGTGACAAGTGGCATCGAAAAGAAGTAATATATACAGAGGCATTTGTAGTAATCTTACCTGCATATCATTTGTGTGACCTTGATAGGTCATATATTTTTGAAGAAGTAGCTGTGAGTGATCGTAATAGAGTTAATGAGCAATGAGCAGTGTCGAAGTATACCACGAGTTACACATAGATAACGTACAAAGTAATGATTGTAAATTAGAGTATATATATAGAATAACTAAAAAGGTGGCTTATACATAAAGGTATACATAAGCTTAGTGACATAACCCAGTTAGTATAAGGTTTTAAAAGATTTTTTATGAATTCATACTGTAATTTAAGTCTTATTAGACTTTATATTACACTCCATATGTCATTTTGCAATTTAATTATATATAACTGAATCTGTCCAACTAAATGTAAATTAAGCGTGATCTTTAAAAATAAAGTATTTTAAATCGAATTTAAAGATATCATGAAAAACTCACTCAAATTAGTGTTTAATTGAATATATGATGTATGATTAATGTGAGTTATTTCGAGATAATTTTTACAAGAAATTTCTATAATAAACGTAAATATAATAGTTTGCAATGAATATTATGAAATAAAAGTTGTTAAATTAAATTGTAAATAATAATATAGTATTATATATATAAAAATTATATGTGTATCGGAAATAATCTTGAATTTATATTTTTAGAAAGATGTACATTATCTAGCATTAATAATATCGCACTACTTGCTTATATTTATATACATATTTATATTATAATTTTATGATTTTATGTTAAATACATTAACTTAAATTTTTAATTTACTTGCTTAAATTATTATTTATCATTTCATTCATTAATTTTATTTTAAATTCTCATTATTATTATATTATTAATTTAATTATTTATTATTTATTTCATTATTAATTATATATATTCATTTATATATTTTATATAACTCTCAATTAGGATTTAAAACTATTTTTCAATTATTGCTTAATCTCTAACAAACATCATTATATTATTCTTCCTAACACGATTTGCGATCAAAAGCCAGAGATCTACAAACACTGCAATCGACGACTATTAATCTATTAAATCTCTCTTCTAATTCCAATTGTCCTATATAACAATTTATTTCATATCTAAAATTTAACACATTTATATTACTTGATTATTTTTCATATTATGTTATTATTTATATTAATATTAATTAATTATTATTATATTAAATTATTAACATTATTTATTATTATTATTATTTCATATTATAACTTTCATCCTTGTTCCATTATAGTAGTTTCCAATTTTCTTTTAATTTATTATTATTTATTTACTGATATTATCAATTTTTATTACTATATATTTTTCTCCTTAATATATTTATATATTTATATCGTTTTTATATATACTATTTATATTTCTTTTTTTTTCTTTGTATTTTTCTTATTTTTTTTATTACTTTTTCTTTTTTTTTTTTATTTTTTGGTTGTGATTCTTTTGGTGTTTGGTTGGGTGTTTGTGGTTGAGTGTGCTGTGGACTAGGTGTTTGTCCGTTTGTGTTTTAGATTGGGTGTGTTGGCAATTAGTATCTCAAAAGTGCTAGAATCCTGTCTACATCTAAGAGCATGTCACTGTATGGGAGAGAGAGGATTTTGTCTTTCAAAATAGATATTTAATGGGAATAATAAACATCCAAGGGTCGAGATTGTCTGCATATGAGTTTTTGGAATATTATTGCATGAACAAATTGAAAATTCATTTAAAATATATATTAAGTATAATTAAGAATTCTGAGTTTGGAGTTACAGATCCTTATTAGAAAAAATGAACACATATCATTTACTTGAAATAAAGATTTTTATATAGGATGAAAATTTTAGGTGGCCATACTATTATACAGCTATCTATTATACTAGAAAGTTGCCGGAAAATGATTAGAGAGAAGGGAAAGGAAAGTTTTGTTATATATTCTTAATTACGGTTATATTGACTGAAATATTTATGACCATTACGAATAATTCGTAAATAGCCGATAACGTTATATATCGATAAGTCTAAGCCCAGAGCTATTTAAGATCATAAAAGTAGACGATAATTGCTGACAGAGCAGAGACCTAGTAAACACGAGTACCTTTAGTGTGCTCATCATTGGGTTGAAACGATAATGATAGTTATTTGATCGTATTAGGTAGTAATGATTGACTTTTGGGTATCTTGATCTTCTTTCTTGTGGATTAGAGAAATTAGAATTAGAAGATTTTTAAATTGCTTCGTTATAATATTTCCTATTATTCAGGTAGAATATGAAATTTTATAAATACTAAAGGTAAAAAAATAGGGACAGTTAACGGGTGTGAGAGTTTTTGGGTGGTGGTGGTCGGTGGCTGGCGGTGGCTGGTCTCAACCTGTTTTTTTTTATTTATTTTTTGGTCAAGTAGAATATACTCTGAGAAAAATGTTAATCATATCATTGTGAAGTCTTGTATATTAACATGCTGATTCGAAATAGTTTATTTAGGCAGGATAGGATGCAAATATGGAAACTTAATCTTTGAGAACAAGAAGAGGGATTCCGTCAAAACCAAAGGTCTTCTAATTATTAAACGCGGAGAGGGCCGAAATCCCATCTTAAGAAGAATCCACAGTGAGTTTGGCGAAATAGGCTTTATGAGAGTGGTTTCATAAAAATAAACAGTTTTCTAAATATGAAGATTATATAAAAATGGTATTTCAGGCGGAAGAGACATTGTTTAATAAATAATAATCAGTTGCTCAGTTAAGACAGCAGTGGTACCATAGATGGTCAGAAGAAAAATAGAAAAGGGGGGGGGAAAGAAGGAAGAAAAGTTGATATCGTTTTGCAAAAAAATTTACAGAATAATCGTGTGCTTAATTTAAACTTGTCAAATTGTTAATAGTTTGTATGATTTTTGTTTTATCTACGGAGAACAAAGTGTCTTAGTGGTTTTAATATGCAAAGAATAACTTTTGCACGATTTCTTTTTGAAAAAATAGTCATCATGACTGAAGATCTTTATATTTGTATGTGTCTGCATAGAATAAAAACAAACGAATCATTTTTTCAGTGTTGTATTTTAAAACCGGTGTTAAAGATGTATACAGGTTTATTTTAAGGTATAGATAATATTTATTTATTTACATAGTGCTATGACTTGATATAATTTATCGACATGTTATCTCTACCGTTATGTCTTTAGGTAGGAATGCATTTCTAGGAATTCCGCATCACGAATTTCATAAAATCTATTCGATTTCAATAGGTATTTATCGCTATAACTATTAGATAATATATGTATCCAATGTACCGGCGGTGACATTTTTCTTTTTAATATTTACCAGTTTTTTTGGATTTACTTTTTTAATATTTATATTTCTTTAAATATGATGGCGGGTAGTTACTCCGCATTTTTATTTATCCATCTATTAATTTATTAAGTATATATATAGTTATATATATAATTAATATATTATTAATTATTATATATATATATATATATTTGTATTAATAAATATATTATGTTAAATTAATTAAATATATATATATATTATATAATATTATATTATATTATATTATATATATTAATTATTTAATAATAATATATATATAATATTAATATAATTATATTTAATATATATGTACTGTTCCTTTTATAATGATATAATTGAATCATCATAAATATTTATCAGCAAGTATTGTTTTTGTTACAACTTACATAGTGAGCAATTAAGAGCTTGTTTTTATCACGTGTATTTTATAAAATAAACGATATATCGATACTATATGTATAACTCCAATGCGATATTTGTAAATATATATATATAAATTATCTTGTATCTTATATTATATTTTTAATTCTAACTTATCTTTTTTTAATATTCTGTGATTATTATTATTAAAATCTACAAATAATATACAATACATGGTAAATGCAGATTCACATGTCTTAGATGGCAGAAAGCGAATCTAATAATACTCAGTACTAGAATTATTATATTATATATTTTATATCATAACGTGATCATATATTGATAACTTATTTATTATTTACTACTTATCTAAAATATAAATATAAATGTTGTGTATTGATTATATCCAACTATAAATTGTTATATTTTCTATTTAGAAGTTATAGAGGATAAGGTAATTTGTGATGATTAGATGTTAGGTAAAATACTGAATAGTACGTTCCAGCCTGAAGGTTTGCTGTTATTACATATATAAATATATATATATTTATTTTAGAGAGGATGGGGGTTATAAATAGCTTATTATACATACAGTATACCTATACCTAGATTAAGTATCTAGTATTTCATAGAAGTATGAATATTACAGCTCATATCATGACTTACTTTTCTTCGCTATTATAATTCACTTCTTACTTATTCTTAATTAAACTTACATTATCCATACCTCTGGTGAATTACCTCCCATTCATCATTCATTATCGATTTAATATTACTATTACTGCATCCTGTTTACTATATACTCTTCTAGTCTTTCCAATTCAAGTGATAAAGTTATATGATACTTCATTCAATATACGGAGTAATGGATATGACGTTTGTTTACACTTATTCGGTTAACTTAAGTCTAACTTATAGTTACTGGACTTTAGATCATTTATTAACTTATATTATTTATTTTACTATATTAAAGATATATATATATACTGTTATCTACGGGAGTATAGATTTTCTTGGGCTGGTCAGGAAATCCTCGTTATATTGTACCGATAGTAATAGAAAATCTAGCTATACTCATATTTAATTTTTCATAACTTATATAATAATCAATAGTAATATAATAAGTATACTTAGGTATGGTTTAACCTGTTTAGTATTAATCTTATGTGTTATAAATATATTCTATACGACCAGAGGGGTGTACTTTGCTTCGGTAATTAGCGTAGTTATACTTCTCATATCTCCATAATAATAAATACTTTATATAACTTATTATATTTTAACCAACTATATACGATAAGGTTCTTATGCAAATCTCTATTTTACTCGTAATGAAATGTGCATATCAATCCTCTGAGGGCGAATCTAGGAGCAAAAATAGGATGAGAGAAAGTGTTCAGACCTCTGATATTATTAGGCTCTAGTACGTAACAGGTGCGTGCGGTTAGCTAATGGTGGCTAGTATCTATATTAATTTAGTGGCTATTGGCGTACTAGGACATATATCCTCACAGTGTAGTCTGTGTAGTACGTGTAGCACGGTTATGTATGTGGTGCGTGGTGCGATAGCTAGCTCAGTGGTGCTAGCATTTGGAACATATGAGGTTAGTATCAGGTATTGATGTATTAAATAATAATAACTAATACTCTATTGACAGCTAGCTGGTAGCTGGTATTAGTATAATACTAGGTGGCGGTGTGACGGATTTGCGTGTCTGTTAAAATCAATAATAGTCGGGGAGATTGTCTTACTACGCTACTCATCAGCGGTGATTAGAAAACTGGTCTATCCGCGTTTGTAGAGTTTATCCTAGTTGAGACCGTGCGATCTTCTCTAGCCATATGGCGCGTTCCATACACGTTTTTCTTTCACTGTCTGCGATTTTGTTCATCTTCTACATTAATTAAATGACATTCGGACCAAATTTCAAGCTTCTTAGTCCTTTTCGTTGTTTTTGAGTGTGATGATCTTTAGGTATCTCTTCTAGCGCAAAATAGATAAGAATCATCTCCATCGCGCAAAATTTTATGGCTCATCTATATACCTTTAATGTCGATAGAGCAGTGAAAGACGGTGTGTTAATGGGCTCTTTTCATCTAGTGTTTTCATTTTATATGTTTAAATGGTAAAGCTCATATGTGATCAATATTGTGTGCTCGTTTAAGTTCTACTTCGCTGCATAGAAAGGTTTCTTCGTTGATCTCTTTTTTTATTGTTAAGTATTAGGAATTTTTGCATATTACAGTATTTTCGATCATACTATAACAGATGGTTATAACATGCCTCACAAGTCTTTTAATGCAATCTTGTCAAGCATTGTTTCTGTGCAACACACTTTGACTATCCAGCAATGCTCATTCATTCAGTGGCCTCTTTCCTGTGGATAATATCTAAGATTAGATTTCAATAGCTGCGGTCATAAGTCCACTTTACATGATCCATGTGGACAGGATCAGCATTCTTGACAAGGCGCTTCTTAGTATCTTGCTACTCAGTAGGGGCTTGCGATAGCGATATATCGGGATCACACGAACTATGTGTTGATACATTCTCTTTGTCTCACATTATGAAGCAAAATAAACACAAATCAAGACAATCAATATGGTGAATCTATTACTAATGACACATACATATGGTGTTCCTTCCAATAGCATTTCTCCTTAAGTCGGTGCAGATTAATAATTATCGTATGATGAGTTCGCTAATGAAGAATAAAGATCTCATGTTTGTTTATAGAAACAAAGTCTCCTGCAACTCGAGGTAGAACGCTTTGATGACTGTTCTTCTCATTGCTCTTAAACACATGTGGCAAAAATGCAATTACACAATATTAATAGATTAAATTATTTTTGAACGCATGGCTTTATGTCTTTGTCTAATTGTGCTCATCCCTTCCCCTGAAGAGATGTGGTGGTTTTCATTTAGTATTTTCGAATTGTCGGAGAAGGTATACCCAATTTAAGTACAGGCCAAAGCCTATTCTGATATCGATCTTTTATCTTACAATTTTTTTAGCTAAATATAGGAAGAGACTGCTCTGGAAAAAAAAATTGTGTATCCACTTACAAATGCCTACTGTCCACCAATGCTTATATAAGATTTTCAAGATATCCAGTTCTGTTGAACGGACTTACAAAATCGAATCTTGTCCCTCTTCGAAAGTTTTTTTCTAAAAGAAACCGAGGGATCTGCAGTTTTCTTAAGTGAATACTTGTATAAGTCTTGTTGTTCTAGCATAGTAGATTGCAGCTTATTAGTGATCCGCATCAGCTTTCCCACCACCCCTAAAGACCATTTAATCACGGGCGTTAATGGCTTCACTCTCTTAATTATTAAAGGCTCGTTGCTTAGATAGCCAGGATATTCATCTTACTTAGAAGAATCAGGACCGTTTTCACTTCAGCTAAGGCAAGTGGTTGCCGGTTAGAACTTCATTGATGGTTACTAGAAGTAGAAGGTCTGGACACTTCTTATTCACCACCCCCTAGTTGATATAGAGTGTTGGCTATATGCAGTGCAATCCAGGGCGTGCGAGTATCTGACTTCCCCTCTCACTATTTGTTAACACATACTTGAAAGCTGGATTCTATTTGGGTGACATTCTTTATTACACATCATAGACGCCTTGTTCCTTTCTTCGAGTTGAACTCCAATGCATATGTGCTTGAAGACTTCGCTCCTGAACTGTACTGACAGGAATACAAGTGTGGACTCGTTCCGCTGAGGCATATATAATGGATTTTTTCTGCCAATTGCTTCGATTATCACTATAGACTAACCTAGCTCTACTAGTATCAGTTTATATCCAACCTATATGTACGGCCATTTATATACCTATTATTACATATTATAGCAAATATAGATTAGCTAACTCATTATTTATATATACTTGTGATCATTACCTCATTATCACTAAATCACTACATATTTACTCTAGTTCTATATATATATAATAATATTTATCACTAAAATATTTAGTAAAAATTATAATATCGTTAGCCTCAGTGGTGTAGTATGTATTCATATGCACTTAATTACTATCATCATCAATAAATATGATTATCCTACTTCTATTATGCTATTATAGTGATATATAATATAGGGTATTAATTATCATATATATATATATATATCTGTATATATAATTATATATATATTATATATGTACTATATATATATATATAATACCATAGTAAGATTAGCTAAGTATCATACCGTCTACGTACGTTACTTATATTAAAGTAAGTTAATAACGCTTTGTTAACAGTGTCGTTAGCTTAGCTAATTTAAATCTTTATATATATAATAGTTATTATCATTTTCTTACGTACTAGTTCACTCTGAAATTTGTGTAAATTGACATGCTTATATGATGTTATTATATTATATATAGTTGAATTAAGCTCACAATAATCAAATTATTATATCATTTGGTAGCCTATTATATATCTTAGATAATATATATGATATATCTATATATATATTATATAAAATATATTAGTTAGTATATTGCTATACTTATAAAACTTAACATCTCTATCAGTGCAAGTGATTAATTATAATGTCTACTGAGCCTAATTAATTATATAAAGTATATATAGTATATATACGGTATTTCCAAGTGTTTATATGTCATATACTATACTATATAATAGACATACTAGTATTACATATATATTATATAGAAGCAATGGTATGTAATCTTTCTATTATTATAGTTAAATTACTTATCTCCATCATATAGTATAGAATACCTACCTGAAGAGATAAGCGCAAACGCTAGGGTTAGACAGGATCGCTCTCTAGGCATGTATAACTCAGCGTGTGTTCTAAGATTGTTCGCTAGTGTAGCGACTCACAGGTTCTCACAGAGAGTGCACGCATAATAGTCCAGCAGCATATTCAGAGGGCCTAGGTAAGATATATTTTTACTTGGCTAGTAATACTATAATATTAATTATAGATTTATTGGGATCTCTTGTTAGGAAGGCCTAACTACAAAATGACTCTGGTCTAGGTGATGAGCTCGTGGCAATGTTAGGACATGCACGAGGAGGAGCGATTCTGTAGATGATATATAGGTTTGTTTAGAGGATTGTCATGAGATAAGTTGAACGATAGACTTAGATCACTCTTGTCAGTCGCACAAGAGAGTCATAATCCAAAGCAACATGGTGCAGCGATTTTAAACGAACTGGGAATTCGATTTGTCGTTCAACTCTACCCACAGTTGTGTTGGCCCCGCGTCGACACACGTTGCAAATTGAAATAACTTTTTAAAATTGGTTCGCAAATAGACGTTTAAATACTTAGTCACAAAATTACTATGCCTTAGTTTGTTTTCAAAAAACGTATTTATTAAATCTCTATTATAAGTCTAAGGTTAGTAGATTATTAATTATTGTGCTTAAACTTATATATATTAACTTATTAGGGATACACTCCATTGACATACTAGGTACATTATATATACCATCGTTTTATCCAAAAAAAGAATCAGATACTATTTATTATTAAGTCATAGCTTATTATAAAGCTACTACCGGTTTCACTTATCTCCTACTTACATATCATTAATTTGCTGTAGTATACTATTACAATAGGCCAAGTCATCAAGACTTATCATCAAACTGATAATGTATAGTTACTCGAAAGTGGAGATGTTGTGGTGTTTTTGGGTGATGCATCTCTCTTGTGCAGGGCTAGGCTTCGGACGCGGTACTTCTCTGATAAACACTCGGGAAAGGCGTATACACCTCGGCTCATTCGCCGCACCTCCCCAGCTCCGAATCCTATACAGCTGTATTACCCTATATTTTTAAAGGTAATCATTTAACTGTATCACTAATTACGCAGTTTAACTGGTGTAGTAATTTATTCTCAAGTGTTTACTGACCGACTCTATATATATAATACAGAGAGGACAGTAGTAAGGTGCGTCTTAACTTAGATCTATTTTCTGACCGTAACCGTTACTCACGTACTCATATAATACCTTATACCCTCACATACTCATATTAGTCTCATAAAATGTTTGATAGGTAAGAATTAGTGTAGCTATAATGATTATATTATACCCTTTTCTCTATATATATACGCAATTATCTCTATTGTAACCTTTATAACTAGTTCAAGAGAGCCAATAAACAAAATACTCTCTTTTATTAGATGTATATTCGACCATACATATTTTCAGTGGCTCAGACAAATCCTACATCATATTGCGTTAATAGCATACTTATTCTTAATTCCAAACAGATAAATATAATGGTGACAGGCAAGATTATACAAAATAAAAATTTATGACGTATTTAGTTAAAAGAAACATTAAATATTGTGCACAAATATTTTAATCAATGATTGAGAACTACTTACCTCTCTCATGCTAACGAAAATCGCTTTAGACAGAAGAAGACCACATAATATAGGCTCACGTCTCTTCTTTTGGGCTTATATAGTAAGAGCTTGTTTCAGGTGTACATTACCCGGATACATTTCTACGACAAGGTATGACCTCTCAATTCAATACTTGATATTTATTGATATTATTAATCATCTACTCATTCATCGACAGGGTCTTAAACTATCTTCTTTTTTATGGCTAAGATAGTGCTGGGCGTAATAAACCAGCGGGATGACGAACTTAAATAATATAATAAAAGCCGAACATTGGTGAGTTGGTATATCTTAATCCTCATCAACTTATAGTAGGACAAAAGCGCTTACTAAAAAATAAGATAGTGATGATATATTTTTGCTAACGTACTCCATCTAGTATTTCAGTCCAACACCAATATTAGTACTTCACACTGTCCACTACATGTGAGATAGTTAACGTGTAGCTGATTGCTAACCGAGGATACTACTTACGCTGTCAGCAACTACCATTCGTTGTCAAATTTGACCTTGTCATTGGGATATCGTATTGCCTTATTTTAAAATCTCATCTCGAATTGCTCTCCACGTCATTTGGATCAATTTGATAATTTGGGCTTCTCCCATCTTTTCTTACTTTATTTGTTTCATAACCAAAAATTACACCATGATAAATATTATGATTTTTTATTCTCAATGCAGCCTAAAGTCTCTAATTTATTAATTAGATCTTTGTCCAGACCTCTACAACTATTAATCTAGTGGTTTTTATACCTTTAAAGTTTTCAATTCATTACATATGTATTTGATATAGAACTGTATACGGTTTTAATGAGTATACTTGCATAATTTAGTTTATGTATTATAATTCAGAAAAGATAAATTAGTAATAAGTTTATTAGCTGCATCCACTCTTCTTCTTTACTTTAGTTCTTCTTCTCTTCTATGTTCATTTTCTCTACTGAATCTATTCATTCTTCTTTGCTCAAATTCCAAATTTATATTATTAAATTACTGCTCATTAATTAATTAAGTACAGGACGCCAACTACATGGAGTAGATATAATTTATTCAAACCCAGTGCGTGGTTTAGCTTCTCTCTAGTCGGTTAGGCCGTAGGTGGTGTACCTGTATCATTTACTAAATATATTTATTAATCTATATATTTATTTATATAATATTAATATATATATATTATTATATATATATTATATATATATTTATATATATAAAATAATATATTAATATATCTTTATTTATACTATTCATCATATTAATATATTTATAATTTATAATACTATATTATTAATTTTTTTTTTATTCAAGTATTATAGTCACCACCAACTCACGGGCAGTAGCTTTAATTTCTAAGGAGGGTGGTGTACATTCGACTCATCAGATGAATAATAATTATCATAACAACTTAAAGCTCATAAATTTACGCAGATGAGCACAGAACAGGCTTTTAAAGTGCGGGAGTTTATAATTTTCAGTATAGGTAAACACTCAAGAATGATGGAAGAGAAATCGCGCTAGTCAGGATTAGTTGAGAAGTGTTTCGCTGGGAGAAGTGAAAAGCTACTGCTAATGTAGAAACGTAGGTGGGAGTTTGCTCAAATTAATTCTTCTACACAATACTGCTCATGCGCATAGTATATAAACATCTCTTGTAAACACTCTTTCATCATATAGATATAGAGGCATATACGAGACGAGTCATTAAATAATATCGAACTCGTAAATTAGAGTGAGAGGTGTGCCCGACTGGTAGTGACAAGTTACTCACTGCGTCAGAAGGGTATGGGATGTGCGGCCTCGGCAGAGAGCTTATCCGATATTGAGAAGATAATCTGACTCACATATATTGCAAAATCGAAACCATTCGCTTCTTGCTGCTCGCTGATAAGATAACTAAGAAGAGGCTAACGCTCTAAGTGAATGTATTTGTTTAAGTTACGTAGTGAAAAATCGTATTTTTATGAAAACAGATTTGTTGTGTCTTTGGTGACTCGGGAACAGGCAGCTGTCCTAAGTATGCCGGTGTGTTAAACTCCAGAGACCCCCCCCCTCAGAGAATCAGAGATGCGCGGTACTACCATTCGGGCCCAGGATGAAAGGCCGCTTTGTATCAAGCTGAACGACAACTGACAAAGAGTAAAAAAGTCTCTTGGGCACAGATTATAAATCAAGTTAAACCTTACTACTTAGTTTATCTTTGATGGTCCGCGCTAAGCACCGATTTGGTTTATGTAGTATGGATTTATCAAAGACTATATTTTTATGTTTATGTTAAGTCCAAGGATGTTTATATGTCAACAGGAGAGACGAAGAACGTCGAAAGAGATAGGAAAGTTGGAAGGTGTTTTAGAGAGGAGATTTGTAGAGGTATGAAGTTTTTATTAAAGATTATCTATTAATTATACTGCTTAAGATTTATGTAGAAACTCGAACAGCTTCAACTCACGGAATATACTCTATCTAGATACATAGCGAGAATAATATCGGTAAAGTATTAAGTATCTGAGTATGGTACAATTTATCTAGTAAGTAAAAGAGCGGAGCAGTACATTATTTATTATTATATTTCAATTATCATGATCTATTGTTTTGATCAAGAGGTATATGATATTATTATGATCGATTATTAAATTATTCCGTTGAGATCATTATTACGGCAATACACGAGTGTGATAGAGTTAGAATCGTGCAAAGTTATTATGTAGTCAAGTTATTAATTATTAGAATATATTCATTTTAGTATTATTTAATATTAGTTAATTTTATCAATTAGTTATTATTAAGTAAATAAAAGTTATTGATTATGCTAGATATGAATATCAACTTATAGAATTAATCTTTTACTTATTATTTATACTTAACTTTATTTTTTTTTATCATTAACTTAATTATTATTATTTATTATCACTTAGATAATTAAAATTATTGATTAATTATTGATTATATAGATTATAAAGTCGCATGCACACTTGATTACTAAATCATCTAGTCGAATTAGAATGTTCTTTCTTCTTTTTTCTGTATTTTCGATGAGAATACTAGACCCTTATCTATGTTTCTATATGCCATAGTGTCACGGTATGTCGTATTCTTTATATTATAGTCGCACTAGCCGGATATGACGCTCCATGTATGGGAGTACAGAAGTGTCGGCAACATGAGCGTAGTGACCACAAATAGCACACGGTTAAAAATGCTTGGAGAATAATCAGATCCAAGTCGGCCAACCGATAAGTCGACACGCTAATAGTCTCCCCGATAACGGCTCCTAAGGGCCGGAAAACCATAAATCAGTTTAGATGGAAAGTATATCGCCAGTAGATCTCGACGCCGAAAGCCGTACTGGCGCGATCGGAAAGAAGTGAATAGATTCCAGATGATCTAAGAAATGAAGGAGTTTAAGAAGGGTTTCCAAAAGATCTTAGGTAGACACAGTTGAGAGCTATAGGGATCGCCATCATTCACTATTACGCAGGGACTCAGACGCGGCCACTATCACCTCACCTTTTCATACTTCTCCGTGAGGAATACGTGGCGGATGGGCGCAGGTCGTGACCGCTCAGCATATAATTCACCCTAGAGACATGTGAGTGGAAAAGTCAGAAGACTTATAGACATGACTCTCTCTGAGAACTACATATATATATATATTATAATAGATATATATATAATATGAATAATATATATATATATATATTATATATATATATATAATATATATATATATATTATATATATATATAATATATTATATATATAATATATATTATATATATAATACTATATATTTCTGGTGGGCAAAATATTAAGCATTGCGTGTAAGTTTGGGTCAGAGGGTTGGAAAAGAGAAATGACGAAGCTGGGGAGTGTTAGTAAGAGATGTAAAGTTGAACAGACGAAAAAAAAACCCTAAAATCCATCCTCTCACGACGAACTGTATGAGTGGGAACTGCGTCAGATGTGTGGGGTACACCAGTCAATACAGGGACCAACGATACCCCTATAAAGAGAAACCAAGCAAGGAAGCAAAAAAAAAAAAGGAGAAAAAGAAAAAAAAAATAGGAAGATAGGAAAGTTAGGAAAAAAAGGAAT
>JABUQX010052248.1:30000-37500 GCA_015478945.1 Trachelipus rathkii
CCATGATTACGCAAGCAAGTAAAGTCTTATCAAAAATAATGGCTGATTTGGGATCCACTACTACTAAGGTAAGGATTTTTTTCTTTTGTATTTAGTTTGAAGGAAATCTGGGTTTCATTTTGGTAAATATACTTACATAAGTTTTATTTTATTAGTGTTTATAGATAATTAACATGGGGTTTATAAATATTTCTTTAACATTTATATAAATAAATTTGTAAATTTTTAAATAAGAAAGTGTCCTAATACCTATAAAATATTTAAATAAAAATAAAACTAAATTAGTAAATACCCTTTTATATTATAATAACTAAATGAAAATCCTTAAGGAGTGTTCAAAACATGGTCATTCGAACCCTAATTTGGGGATTCGGGATTGTTAGGCTTTCAAAAAAAATTGTAGATATTATTTTGAAACCTATAAAACAGCATTGAAATTTTCCCTACTAGTCGTAATAACTTCTGAAATCGAGCATAAAAGCTGTATATAATAAGACTTATTTATTATATTATCTATTATTATCTCTTTATCTTATCTATGACACTCGTCATACACTATATACCCAAATTGGTCCAGGATTTTCAAATAGACGAGTACATTTAATGTTCAGTTTAAAGTTTCAAAAGAAGGAAGAATTTGATATCTATTTAACAAAAACTTTTTAATTTGCCTCTCATAGAGTTTCCATAACATATTTTGTGAACATTTTGAATGAAAAATATTGAAAAAATGGCTATTATTATTTTAATAATATTCTCAATACTAATGTTACCATAGGAAAATTTAAACTTTCCAAATCATTGCAGAGAAATAAATAATCCTTAATTTTTACCTCTGAGGCGTCTTAATCTATCCTAATGTTATAGGATTCATACGTGTTCATTATTTGAATAAAGTTATAAAATGTTTCTTGTATTGTAGGGGGATAGGGCCACCGAAGAAAAGGAAAAACTAACAATGGTAATAGGACTCTATGATGCCTTACTGAAAGGATTCACAGATGAGCGCAGGAGCGCTTTCAGGCAATTTGTTCTGCAATCCCTTAGTCTCGGGTGGAAATTTCGAATGTTTGATCATATGCAAAGCCAAGATCCGAATTTTAGGAATACTACTCGTCCGAATACTGACTCCAAGAGAACTCCAGAATCTATAACAAATTTCAATATTAAACTTGGCTTTAATATGAATGCCGCAATGTTGAACCTTCTAGGAGCTGCCTTTTTTTCGAGTGAGGAAAATGCACGAACTTCAAATAATATGGGAGGAAGAGGTCGTGGGAGAGGATGGGGTGGAATGGGAGAAAGAGGTTGAATGGGTGGAAGTGGAATGGGTGAAAGTGGAATGGGTGGAGGTGGAATGGGTGGAGGTGGAATGGGTGGAGGTGGAATGTTTGGAGATGGAATGGGTGAAGGTGGAATGTTTGGAGGTGGGATGGGTGGAGGCGGAATGGGTGGGGGTAGAATGGGTGGAAGCGGAATGTTTGGAGGTGGAATGGATGAAGGCGGAATGAGTGGAGGTAGAATGGGTGGAAGCGGTATGTTTGGAGGTGCAATGAGTGGAGACGGAATGGGTGGAGGTGGAATGGGTGGAGGTGGAATGGGTGGAGGTGGAATGGGTAGAGGCGTAAAAGGTGGAGGTGAAATGGGTGGAGATGGAATGGGTGAAGGTGGAATGTTTGGAGGTGGGATGGGTGGAGGCGGAATGGGTAGAGGTGGAATGAATGGAGGCGAAATGGGTGAAAACGGAATGAAGAGTGGAAGGATGGAAACGAATTGGTTGAACTAGAGAAGATTGGGATGGAGGAAATCAAGAAGATGAATAGACGATGGATGAAGATAACATGAGTTTTATGGGACTCAATCAAAGAAGAACAGGGTTTAGAGGTAGCCAAGGAAGAGATAGGAGTCAAAGTGGTTCTGAAAATTCGGTCAGGGATTTAGCGTTTAACTTCTTCGGAGGTTTAGCAAACTTAGGAAGATCTTCTACAAATGGAAGAAGAAACAGAAACCGCAACTCGCACAGAAACAAGAGAAATCGGACTACAAACTATGATGGTAATGATAGACGTAAGTGGAATAAAAACAAGAGGAATAGAACCAGGGGTAGACCTAATAATGGTGACGATGAAGCTGAAACTGAAACTTTTGACGGGTAAGTCGAAATTTTTACTAGTAATTTACTAGCACAAAATATCAATGATAAGTTTAGAATTTAGAATTTATTTTTTTAAAAAGTGTCCTCTCTCTCTCTCTCTCTCTCTCTCTCTCTCTCTCTCTCTCTCTCTCTCTCTCTCTCTTCTCTCTCTCTCTCTCTCTCTCTCTCTCTCTCTCTCATAAAATTTTATATTGATTTTTTTTACAATGTCCAGGATATTTATATACTAGGTTAAAATATATGATTATAAAAGGAAAACCACTAATTTTGGTAATAATTGAGTTTAGCATAGTCTAAAATAAATCGATATTTTTTTAAAAGTAATCATGTTTTGATGTGGGTATGAAGCAACGCTGCCACATGTTTTTAATAAAAAAAATTTGCCACAACTACGATATATTTATCAGCAACGTTATTCGGTGTTTTCATATATTATTTCATTTTACGCTTGATAAATAAGTAAGGTTATGATAATTGTGCTAAGCATACACAGATTTTCTGTGTATACTTAACAAAACTTATCATAACTAAACTTAATTGGTCCTAAACCGAATTTAAACATAAATAAAAATCGGTAGTGTGAATATATTTATATATAAGAGAGATTTGGCAGTGCTTTTATAGTCCTCTTACATGGGGACGAAAGATATTAAAATAAAACGATTATAGGAAAAAATATCGATATTTCGACAGACTCTCTCAACTATTACCCTAATTTTATTACTAGTATTTCATTACACTCAATTTAATTAAGTAACACGAAATCCTCTATGTGATACTTTGACTCATTCTTTGTATATAATTTGAAATTTATTTAGAAATAAAAAACTTTTGACATATGATCGTAGAATTTGTACTAACTACATTACATTAATAGTAATTTAATATATACCTAAATTTTAAGTGAAACATTTGGAGGCTACTTTATGAGCCCTAAAGGAGATAGTAACACTGAAGAAGATCGTGACAGTAAACCCTCGAAACCAAGCAAATCTCCTGTAAGAAGCACGAATGACAACGCCAGGCGACTCGGAGACAACTCAAACTCCAGGGGACGCAGAGGTAAGAATACGATCTCTCTCTCTCTCTCTCTCTCTCTCTCTCTCTCCTCTCTCTTCTCTCTCTCTCTCTCTCTCTCTCCGAAGACAACTCAAACTCCAGGGGAAGCAGAGGTGAGAATACGATCAATCCTCTCTCTCTCTCTCTCTCTCTCTCTCTCTCTCTCTCTCTCTCTCTCTCTCTCTCTCTCTCTCTCTCTCTTAAAGAGAATAGCATGAATATTTGACGAATAATTTGGTATATAGTTCAGTGGAATTGAAATAATATTTTTTGCCATCTTCTGTCAAATGATATATTTACATACACTCGTGCGCAAAAATACACACATCCACCCTTATATATATATATATATATATATATATATATATATATATATATATATATATATATATATTATATATATATATTTATATATATATATATATATATATATATATATATATTCTACAATATGCATTATATGCTTTGAACATAATAGATGGTTACAGATTAATTTACTTATCGTGTAATATATCGAAGGGGAGAACATAGCGCAGTCCTAAAAGAAGAGATTACCCTCTCCTATTGGGCATAAGTGGTGATAGAGTGTGAAATATCCATCTCCATTCCAGTAATCATGGTTCGTCCCATTTGCACTTCATTCTAACACTTTCCTACACACATGAGCGACTATAGGCTTCTTTGTACTCACCACAAACGTTATTATAAATTCGCACATTCTTTTATACATTTATTTTTTAAAAAATGGGACAGTCAAGCGTAGCCTTGGGGAATTTCTCTTGAAAATATGTAGCTAAATTCATCTGTTCTGTCTATTTGCCACTTATTTCAAATGACTATCCTTAATTCTTCAACAATTTAAACTACAAAACAGAACACATTCTCATCTTTCTCTATCTTAGTAGTCATCATTTTAGATGATTTCAATGTTCATATCGGCCAATAGTTTTCTTCTAATTCTCAAGATGCTACTGGTGAACCCGCCTACTATTTCTTTATTCGAAACAACCTTAAACAGTTGGTGCAATTCCCTTACAGTATCCCTGACTGTCTTGGAAAAGACCAAAAATATTAGATCTTTTATTAACTTTCAATCTTTCTTCTTATATTGTTATAATCTTCCCACTACTTGATTCTTTGATCACCTCCTAATTTTTTATCCTGTTCTATATCATCATATCTTCCGTAGGAATGACCCTCATCTTCTGTGAGAAGATGCGTTTGGCACTTACTGTCTTAATTCTTTGATTTAAATGAAATGATATCATTTCTGTGGGTAGGATCCCTCGGAGTGTTCAGATAGTACATGCAAGGAAATTCTCTCTGGAAAGGAAGTGCACATTCCGTGTACTTTCCCCATAAATTAAAATACTAATATGCCTTGGTTAATCATTTTTACTACGTGCTATTCGCCGCAAGGACGCTTCTTTCAGTGGCAAGGCGCTTCTTTCAGAAGCCATAATCGTCTTCAAACTCTAGTAACTCTCTCTCTCTCTCTCTCTCTCTCTCTCTCTCTCTTTTCTCTCTCTCTCTCTCTCTCCTCTCTCTCTCTCTCTCTCTCTCTCTCTCTCACTTGGTGATTTTAAAAATTAATTTCCCCGGAAAAAAACATAACAATATTTCTCTCTTTTTTATACCTCATGCTTTTTCTGAAATTTTGGAAAAAATGTTTCTTTCACTCTCCCTCCTCTTATTCTCTTCTGACGGCACCACTGCTGTTTTATCTTTTTCTAAAGCTTAACTCTTTGTTTAAACCATTGCCTCTAGTTATATCCTTTACGATTCCGGATCTATTCTTACTTCTCCCCTCCCCCCAATTCATTTATTTCATCAAAGTTATCTTACCTTCGATCTCAAACATGGCTCCCGTAAGGGATGCTCGACTTGGTGATTTTCTTTCCATTTCTCTGATTTTTCGTCATCTGTCCTCCGATATTTCAGTCATCCATTTGCCGTGACACTAATCATACCAAAAAGCTAACACGAAGGTTTCATTTCAAAATTTTCATATTCCGGTTTCAGTTCAACTTTCCGAAGCCTCTCTGATTCATTGATTCACTGATTTATCATTGCAATACAAACTGTTGTAGACTGGCGCGGTTCATCCTTTAAATTTATTAATTGTGGCCGTTCTCAGATATATTTTTTTATTACTATTTCTTTTTCTATTTTACATTCATGATCTTCTGTATGTCATTTCGTCTCCTATCACACTCTTATGATCACAACTCTACCCATCAATACTCCTTTCAATTTGAAGGAAGGACCACTCAAAGGTTAACTTTAACTCTAGAAGCTTGATCTTGGTAGAACTGACCTTTCATCTTTCTCGTATCCCTGGTTCGAAAACCCCCCCCCCCACAAAAAAAAAAAAAAAAAAAAAAAAAAAAAAATGATTGCTTTAATGCCTCAACAACCCAGTTCCTTTACATATCAACTCGACATAATTTTCATGAATCTTTTTATCTTCGGGAAACATCAACTCAAATTTTCTTCAATTCTTAATATTATTGGCATATCTTTTTCGCTTGATCTATATTGGAAGGATTACATTATCTCTTCCACTAAACAAGTTCTAATATATATATAATATATATATATATATATATATATAATTATAAATATATAATATATATATTATATAATTATATATATATTACTAATAAACACACACACTATATATTATATATAAATATATATATATATAGTACTATATATATAAGCTCCTTCAAAACTTCTCACCACCCCAGTTGCTTCTCTGTTCTTCCTTGTATAGAGTATGCATCGCATATCTGAGGTAGTTCCACACATTCTGCTCTCCTAGGTGAGGGGGGGGGGTCTAGGGTCTAGGGTTTTTCGTCTTATTAACTCTTCTGCTTTCACTCACTCTATAATCTCATACCTCCCTCCTTTGAGGAAAGATTGTGAGATTCCTGCTTTCACTCACTCTCTAATCTAATCTTAGAGGAGAGATCTGAGATCGTTTTTCAGAAAGAAACATTCCATTATCTGTCCGTCTCTCTGACCCCAGTCTTAACTGCTATGCTCATATTTAAATGTTCTCTCCTGATAAAGTAGGAGCACCCTTCCTTCTACTAATCTCCTTTTTCCATTCGTCTTGTACATTTTTAATCGCCGTTTGTCGGACATTTCGGCCATTTGTTTATCTAATGAATTGACATTTCCCCAACTCAAGTGGATTCAATGTGGCTTTTTGCATATATATATATATATCATATATATAAATAAATATATATATAAATATATTAATATATAATATATATATATATATATATATAAGTATATAATTATTATATATAAATATATTACGTAATAGTATATATATATATATTATATATATATATATATATAAATATAAAATATATAATAGTATATATATCATAATATAATATATATATATATATATATAGTATATAATATAAAGTACAATTTGAAACCACTAAGAAATAAACAGGGGAATTAAAATTTCTTTAAAAAAATTATTTTAAAGAAATTTTAATTCCCCTGTTTATTTCTTAGTGGTTTCAAATTGTACTTTACATTAATAGAGTTTGAGTTGAAGTAAAAACTCTTTAAATTTATTTGTTATATATATATATATAATATATATATATAATAATTATATATATATATATATATATAATAATTATATATATATATATATATATCATTATATAATATATATATATATATAATTATATATATATTTATGTATATAATATATATATATATATAATATAATATATATATATATATATAATATATATATATATATTTTTTTATATATATATATAATATATATATATATATATATATATATATAATATTTGCTTTTTCAGTAAAGAGAGGCTTCATAAATGTGAATTCTATGAATATTTCTAAAAACGCTACAGTAATTCATTATGGCAACGATTTTATAGGAGAAGTTCCAAACACTCTGGACGATCCGAAGCATCACGAAACAGTTTGGGTTGCGAATGCTTTGAAGTCGGAAGACGAAATCAGGAACAAAGCCAGAGGAAACGGAGGAGGAAGAGGTAATTAAAATGAAGAGTTATGATTTTTTGTTATAACCATGGTTTCGGATTCAATTCCAAATCCACAGTCATGGTTATAACAAACATGGGTGTGGACCTGGAATTGAATCCACAGCCATGTTTTTATAACTATGGTTGTGTACTTTGAAATGAATCCACAGGCATGTTTGTTATAACCGTGGCTGTGGACTTGAAAATGAATCCACAGCCATGTTTGTTATAACCATG
>JABUQX010052248.1:47500-52500 GCA_015478945.1 Trachelipus rathkii
TAGTCAAGCACAAGAACCTCTTAAAAACATAATTAACGGAGTCTTACAAGAAAATGATCTACTGGATGAAAATTCTTTGAATGAATTAGCCCTTAATTTACAGGGCAAAGGACTGCTATCTTCATTAAATCTGAATAATATAGGAACTGAGAATCTTATTGGAAAGATTAAGGAAATTCTTCAAAAACCAGACACATCTGTTCAGACTCTAAAACAAATGTTTGAGACTCTTGTTGCTCAGAAAGTTATGTTAGCTGATTTTTTCTCCCAGAATTTTCAAGATCAAGAAAAGTTAAATAGTTTGCTTAGTCAAATATCAATCGAAAATTTAAAAATGTTTGCCAAAACTGTTGAAGAAAAGTCTAGCTTAAAATTACCGGAAGGCTACGAAAGTCTCAAGAAAGAAGAATTAATTAAGAAAATAGGTGAATTTACGGAAACCTCACAATTTAAAAACAAGCTTGAAAATATGGAATTAAAAGATTTGAAAAATATTTCTCAAACGTTGTTAACAGGGTTACTGCAGACGACAGATGACTTGTTCAATATCAACTACTTAAAAACTATTTTAAAAGAAAATCAGGAAAGAAACTTAATAAAGAAAGATATAAAATTAGATAACCTTAATCAAGATCAGTTGTTAGCAGAGCTTAAGAAACTAATTCAAAATCCAAATGCTCCTGGAAGTCTGCTGAAACAATTAGTTGAAAAGTTTTCAAGTGAAAATGAACTCCTACTAGCCGACTTAGATGCAATACATGAAAACATTCCTGATATTTTAGACCGCTTACCGCTAGACACTCTAAAGTCATTTTTAAAATTTGTAGAAGTTACTGCAAATGTTGAAGCAAAAAGTGATGTAAATGCTTTAAGCAGAGAGGAATTAATTCAGAAAATAATTCGTGCTGTTCAACTTCCGAATTATTTACAAGGAGTTATCAAAACGCCAATTGAAAACGTTAAAAAAGCTTTTCAAAATTTATTAACTGGATATTTTGAAAACGCTACAAAATTGTTAGGTGAAAGTGGCTTAAGTCAAATGATTAAATCACTTCAAAATGCTGATATATTAGATTTGAGTCAAACACTCAATAAAGCTGGAGAGAATCAAATGATATCTAAAGTTAAAGACGTCATATCAAATCCTGAAACATCACTAGGAGACTTAAGAACAATATCTGACTCACTGAAAAACTTCTTTGAAAAAAGAGATAACATATTTAGCAGTTTGACACAAATTTTAGAAAGTCCATCATTAAATACCAATGAAATTCCAACGGAAGATTTAAAAAAATTGGTAGAAAATATTCAAAAAGTTAGTGGAGTACAAGTTTCTAATTTAAATAAGCCCAATAATAATGAATTACTGAATCAAATTGTAGACCTTCTAAATAAGCCCGAAGTTCAAAATTTACCAGTGAGCAAATTAGAGGAAACGCTTGGGGGGATTGTAAACATAATTCCAGGTTCGACAATAAGTGATGATACAATGCAAGATTTTAAAACAAAACTTGCAGATATTCTCTCTAATTCTCAAATTCAATTGCCGAAAGAAGCTACAGTTCCTGATGCACTAAAAAAAATATTTGAATCAGTCGACTTAATGAACACCAAATCTAAGAACGAATTTATTAAGCTATTTAAAGCTATATTAGTCAACTCTGGTAAAGAATGGCCTCAAGATCTGAATAATTTGGAAAATACTGAAGTTATAAACCTATTAAAAAAAGTTTATGAAAGTTCCAATACAGACCAGGAATCAAGCGACCCAAATACTTTCCAAATTACAAATCTGTTTGATAAAGTAAACAACGCATTACCCAACATTGGGAGTTCACTAACTGGTTTACTTGGTGGAACAAAAACTCCTGTAAATTCACTCTTTCAATCAAATACTCAGATGCTTCAAAATATGCGGAAGCAATTAGATTCAACGGGATTTGGACTTGAAGACTTCGGAGGCAGTACTGGATTCGGACTTGAAGACTTTGGAAACCCTTCTCAATCAGTTAATCGACTAAAGGAGATTATTTTCCCTCAAGCTCAGAATGGTTTTAATTCATGGGTCAATAAATTTCCAGTTAGTACTCTTGGCCTAAAAAGGAAAACTGATGTTAGGTCCTTAGAAAAAAATTGCATGCCCAGACAAATAAGTAAAAATATCAATATTATCATTGATTTATTGCCTTCCTGTATGCTTGTAAAATATGGATAATGTAATAGTTCTTGTGCGCGTTTACTAAATAAAGAATTGTTTTAACAAATGAATCAATCTAATTTATAAATTTTAACTAATATCAGAGAGAGAGAGAGAGAGGAGAGAGAGAGAGAGAGAGAGAGAGAGAGAGAGAGAGAGAGAGAGAGAAGAGAGAGAAGAGAAGAAGAGAGAGAGAGAGAGACGAGTGAGATGAGAGAGAGAGAGGAGAGAGAGAGGAGAGAGAGAAGAGAGACAGAGAGAGAGGAGAGAGAGAGAGAGGAGAGAGAGAGAGAGAGAGAGAGAGAGAGAGAGAGAGAGAGAGAGAGAGAGAGAGAGAGAGAGAGAGAGAGAGAGAGAGAGAGAGAGAGAGAGAGAATGAAAATGGCTTGATCGAATTATGGATAAAATAGATAGATAGAGAGAAAGGGTCGAGAAAAAAATAGCATCTATTTAAAAAAATATTCTCCCATTTTGGCACAAAAGAAAAAATATATGTTTTTTGTGTTCACGATTGAATGATTAACTGGAAAATAATAAATAAGCATTTAGACATCGTTAATCCAGTGAATTAAAATAGATTTTTATTGAAATGTCATTAGGTATTGTTCGCCTTGCTGCCAAAAATATAGAAAGAAATGGAAATCAAATTTTAATAAGAGGAGCAGTCGTAATCGAGATTCCAGGTGAAGGAATAAATCGAAGTAGAAGAAATCTGGGAAGTATTTGGTTGATAATAGTGGAAGAAACTGAAGGCAAAGTCATTGCAAGCAATTTGCCAAAAGGATAATATTTCCCTTATATTTACATTCAAATTAAAAGATTACATCATATGTTTATTTACATTCATCCATTGTCCTTTTCAATCCTTATTTTGGATACATTATTTTCAAATTTGTTATTACTTAACTAACTTAACTTAACTTAACTTACTAACTTAACTTAACTTACTAAAACCTAACTTAAAACTTAACTTAAAACTATAACTTACTTAACTTAACTTAACTTAACTTAAATACTTAAACTTAAACTTACTTAACTTAACTTAACTTAACTTAACTTAACTTAACTTAACTTAAGTTAAGTTAAGTTGTTAAGTTAAGTTAAGTTAAGTTAAGTTAAGTTAAGTTAAGTTAAGTTAAGTTAAGTTAAGTTAAGTTAAGTTAAGTTAACTTAACCTTACCTAAATTTCTATCTTTAACGGGTTTCACTGTCTTACGTCTTCTATATTTTGATTTTCTGTTGCTAGTCTTCCATTTACAAGTAAATAGTTATTTGTTCTTGTTCGACATCTTTCTTTGAGCAATGAGATTACTGTAATATTCTTTTTTCTCCAATCAGTATATTTTCTCTTACCTTTTCCGCTTCAACAGTTATATAAATCAAAGTGAATAAAAGAAACAAGATTAATTTATAATGTGTGATAAAATTTTAATTGGTAAAACTATGACATCTCATTTTTTATTTCTACAACTTAAATCTATCTAATTAACAATAATCTCCAATCATCAAATAGATATATATAGATATATATATATAATATATATATATTTATATATATAATATAGAGATATATAAACTAAATATATATTATAGTATATATATGAGTGAGTATATAATATATATATATATATATATATATATATATTATATACATATTATATATGCACTTCTCCTTTAAAAGGTAGTTACAAAAAATGTCATAATATCGACAATCGCAGAAATCTGCTCGTGCAGCCCAGCAGTGTCACGTGTTAGCTAAAACCCCAATAGAAAGATCGCGAAAGTTTCCACAAGTTCTTTTTTTATCATGTTAAATTTTTATATGTTAATTTTTTAATTTTTTTATATATATTTTAAGGGCTCGAGCCGACGGAGGGACAAGTGGGGGGACGAAGTCCCCCCGTCGTCCCCCGCTTAGGCCAAGAGACCCTGACTCTTTCAAATCTTTTCTATTTAATATCTTGGTATTCTTAGTGAAAAAAAAAAAAAAAAAAACCTCATGGCAACCTTGCCGCACTTTTGCCTTGAAATTAATCGCAAAAAAAAATCGATTACATTGTTCCGTTCGATATATATCGGTTAACTACCCTTTAAAGGAGAAGTTACCATATATATTATATATTATATATATATATTAGTATATATATATATATATATATTATATATATATATATTATATATATTATAGATATATTATATATATAATATATATATATATATATATATATATATATATATTATAAAGCTGTTAAATATTGCATAATCGCAATTATTTTTAGATCTTAAACAAAGAACATAAAGTGGAAGGTAAAGAAATTACTGCCTTCTCAGGATTGAACCACCGCGTGTTGCGAAATGTTGCGAAAACTACATATTATAAGAACGAGGGATAGAAACAGGCTGGAACCTGGTGATGTCGCCTTGAAGGGAACTCGATTGCTTTAAACTGTTCTTGAACCAACTTTTTTCGGGTTGGGGGATAGCTCAGTCGTTAAGCATCGGGCATATTGTCCTCATTCGCAACACGCGTGTTCAATCCCTGAGAAGCAAGTAATCTTTTACCTTCCCACTTATTTTTTTGTTTATATATATATATATATATATATATATATATATATATATATATATATATATATATATATATATATATTATATATATATATATATATATATATATATATATATATATATAATATTATATATAATATATAAATATATATATATATATAAATATAGTGTGATATAGATATATTATATATATATATATATAAATATATATATATATATGTATATATATATATAT
>JABUQX010052249.1:0-5000 GCA_015478945.1 Trachelipus rathkii
TTAGTGGGACCTAATCTATAACTGACTATAGGTGGTGATACCTAATCTACACATCATGATCATTATAGTACGGGGGTTATACAAAACTCGGTTATCCCCAGACCTTCCGCGGGTCGTAAATTGGATGGGGGAAAGCCTCGAGAACGTTTGGCTAGGGAAACTTGAACCACCTGCCTGAAGCCGCGACAGAAACTGCATCTCCTCAAGAACTACCACCCGAAGAGCCTAACGGTGAAGCAGAGGCAGTCCATCAAGACACTTCGGAATGCAGAAGGATAATTCGAAGCAGTACAAAAAAAGCTCATCTGCCAAAGGATACCCGATTACCAAGTCTTCCACCACTCATCAAGGGGCATAGGTTATCCCAGAGGAAACCCATCTATCCAACTCGAAAGGCCAAACAGCCTTGGAACAGGGGTTAATTTGGACCTTTTGGTTGCACTCAATCAAAGTTGCCACTCTCTAACAAGACTAGAAATAGAGCACGTTAAAGAGGTTTTCGAGATGGCCTGGGTCCCTGGCGAAGCGCTAAGCAAGCTGGCTATCTGCTTGGTCTCTGACACGCACGAGGATGATAAAGGGAGCAGAATATGCTGGAGGCTACCATTACATCTGAATTTGATCAACACCAAGGAAAGGACTCCACGAGAAAAAGACAGATGGAACCATGGCAGGTACTTTGCATCTGGCGCTGTCCAAGCTAGAAACTCTTGGCCATATTTTCCAAGAATGTCAGCAGGGCCTGTACGTGTAGCATGACATGACCGACTGACAACACCATCCTGAATCGGAACTGAGAAAAGGAATGTGGACCGTCCTCTTTGAAACCAACCACACCAACCCCCACCGGTATCAGAAGACGGATCTTGTCCTGTCCTCGTGGTACAAAGGCGATCCTCATCGACCTCGACCTGTGGCAGCAGTCCCGGTAACCTCAACAACGGTGGTCCAAGAGGAAATTTGAATATTACAACACCGATGCAATCAGAAATGGATTACCAACAAGTCGGTTTGCCAAGGACATAAGAAGTGAATGTGCTGGCCTCACTGGAGGGAGAGATCTGTCAGGGCGGTCTCACAAAACTCTTGAAGTCCCTCAACTTAAACATCTTAATCATAACTTCTTGAGGTAGCCCTGCATGGAAGGCAGATCTAGAACTAAGATTCTTTAAAACAGGCATCCACAGATGGGCTAGCAAGGTTGCTTCCGAAGAAAGGGATCAAGAGCTCTTCAAGAGCCTCGCCCTCGTGACACCATCCGATTGTTTCCTTATATGATTGACGTTGCCCGCCGACATCTGGAGCGGTTGAAGAATGCGGGAAAAGAGTAAGAACCACTCCTTTCAACTATCTTTTGTTCTACAAGTAATTTTTTTTTCGTTAACATGGGGAAGTAAAAAAAAATATAGCCAAAATGCCTCGCTCAAATTAGTGATGCGCATGATGATTAGGAGATTCTACTGTCCTAACAACCGTCTAGCAAACCCACAATGCAGGGAAACACCGCCTGCGAGACACCGCGGAAAGAAGACCCTGTTGAACTGACCTAGTTTGACATGTGGAGAGACAGAGGGTGCAGAATAAGTGGAAGCTCGGGTTTACTCTCCGCGCTGAGATGGGCGCATATGTTGGGGTTGAGGCGGCGACGGGGGGACAGCGTCGTCGTCGCTTTTTCCTTCCGCCGTCTCTATTACCATCCCCTATGCCCGGACTCTTTCTCGGGGTTTCCCTTGCCGGCATGAATACTACACTCTCATCGGTTTCTCCACAAACTCAGATTAAGCGGATAGGGGTCTCGAGCCCTCGACGGAGCAGGAGGGACGCGGGGTAAGCGCAGAGGCTCATGAGCTTGAAAATGCCGTAAATTGGAGCCTTATAAGCTACTATCCGGTGCAGATTCATTGGTGAGTAATAGTATTATATTTGTGCATCAAGTTAAATTATATCGGATGGTGAACCTATTCAGAAGGTCGCTGTTGATGCTGTTTGGTATTAAATAGGGTTCCCTTTCTTATTTGACTCGATACTTTATGTTGTATTTATTATGATCTTCACCCGAGTGGGTGAATGTGGCGCTAAGGATTCTTAAGTGAGCTTCCTTTCAACTAATATTTGGGTAGTATAGTAATCTTAGATAACTCATGAATTTGTACTTAATTTATGAATTACATAGAAATCATAGACAAGTAATCTGATTATATAAGTTCCACAAAAATTTTTTTTGCAATGTTCTCTAACTCTTATAGTCATTTATCATCTTAACGTCACTGCCTACAATATACTTACTCATTATTAAATTTGACTGGCTAATAACATCCACTTCAGGCTCTCGAAGTTATAATATAGAAGTGTATATAGACGCTCCAAGGCAGCAGTCGAGCAAATCTTAGCTTCTAACGCTGCCATTGTAGTCGATTCACTGACGCAGAGACGCATTAATTACGGTCTCCCCTCTCCATCAAACAGAGAACGAAGGTGGTCATAGCCTTGTTTCGCATTATTCTTGAAACGAAAGGCCTGGGGGTACGTCGTGTCTATGCACGCGTTCTAAGTCACTCCTCTGATGTTAATGTAAAGGGTATGTGGCTACGTGTCTTCTCCCATTATTATCCTTCTATCGTATCAATATCTATATTCATAATATTCCATGCTTAATACAACACCGTGATTGGAAGCTACAGGTCACATTAGTCCATACTAATCTGTGTGTGGAAAAAGTAGAAGCCGCTACTATTATAATCCTCTCTTAACTTTCATCTAATATATATAAGTACTATCTTTATATATATATTAAGCTACTCACGTATATCTAATATATCTAATAATGATGGAAATAATATACTCATTAATCTAACTATTCTATCATCTTTAGAATCTAATCTTGGATAATCTCTAATCACTTCTCTTATATTCCGAATCACTCTAATCAGTTATATTCACAGGTGATGTGTCGAGATCGCGCTCGGGAGATGTCCGAGCACTTTCGAAATACTACGAGTGTTCTGGATATTAATTCTCCCGACGACTTTATTCGGAAATTCACTGTTAGGTGATAGAAACTATTGTGGGGTTCGACTGGGACTGGTCGGTGTTGAATTATTCGGATCTATCTTCCACACAACGGATTCGGATTCCGATTAGCGAATCGCCAGTGGTCGGAGCCGGATCATACTCGGCGATCTTACGTTGATCAATTTCATTATAACAGCTCTCTCCATTGGGTGATCCTCTGCCATTTGGAAGCTCGATTATCGGAATCCCGTCCGATATTCGACACTTCGCAAGATTTCTAGTCTCTCATATTTGTCTTTCGGACGTGATTGTGTGAACAGGCAGATCTTATATCCAAATATAACTCAATAGATCATTAGGATATTAACGGGTTACACTTTAGAGGATTACTAATGGTGGTACTCTTATCCTTAATTTAGCAGAGATGACCAACTCTCATCCTACGCGACAGCTGCTGTATGACACAATTCTATGCAATACTTTCTATACTATTATTATTACTGGTAATCGTGTAAGGCCGAGCCGACCCTCATCCTAAAAATCGCATTCGAATTATTCAATCGCGGCTTAGCATATCAGCATGTTTACTTTCACTCTTAGAATTATCGTCGAACAGTCTTATATTGACGTTTAGTTTGACGACATCCGTGTGGTAATTAATTAGGCAGGGTCCAGTAGTTATTGGGAAGGAATTCCTCTGTGCGTATATCCGGTTTTTCGACTACCACCTGCTTAGAATAATTGGACATAATTCTCCTCGGAATATAATACAAGTCGAATTTTCGCAAGCCTACTCTAACACCAAACTGTGCTTATTCCTGCCCTCTTAAAATTTGCTTCTTTTGGTGTTTTTCTGTGTCTGTAGTCATTCCTCTCAAGATTTTCAATTTTCAAAACCCTCATGTCTCTATTTCATTACTATCTTTACTCAGTATTTCACACTCACCAGGATTCTTTCTTTCGAAATTTAAATAGTCAAACGCTCTAAGATATGCATGGATGGCGTTCCATCCCCGTTTACTAAAAAGCTCTACGAAGCTCTATTTTCGATTTTTTAGTTTTGTTACAGCGTATGTCCATTTTTAATTCAACTTTTTTCTCTGGACTTCTTTCTAAATACACATAAGTTGAGATAAATATTATTTCCATGTCTCGAGTCCGGCCGTAAGTGCTGAAATTTATCTCAGGGCTTTATACTGTAGTCAAGAGAGATGCGGACAAATGTTGTACTTCCTTTAGAGAATAAAATATTCATTCACCATATACATTAGTTTTGGTATTTATTCACCTTGGAACAAATTTAAACACACATTCTTTTTGAAATTTCTATAAAACTTTTTCTATTTGAGTAATACAGAAAACTTTATTAAGTAAAAAAGAGTGCATCTGGTCGGCGCCTGTATTAATAAGCTGAAATTTGATGTTGATGCGGGATGAGTCAGGCAATACACAAAAAAATATCAAATATATACTTTCGAGCTTTATCCAAAAAATTCAATTACTGTTTGAAAAAGTGAAATATTTGTTTACTTCTTAATCTTAAATCATCGATTTAAACTTCACTATTTTAGACTACCAAATTCCAAGAATGCTCACTTCTTTATTTATTAGATATTTTTTTGTATATTCTTTCACAGGACCATGTTTTACAAAAATTTTCCTTAAAAAAAAATTTTTTTCTTGAAAATTTGTTCCAAGTACAAATCCAACTAATACATATACAACGAAATTATCTAAGTCACAAAACATCTTGCTATGGCTCTCTACCGACTAGTTCACATATGCCTGATTAAATTTAGGATCCACCTCTAGCCGAACATGAAAGAAATTATATCATTTCTTTAAGATCATAAGAGAAAAGTGAGTTTTGAAAAATTGGCAAGTTTCGCTTTGAGCACAAAACTCAAAACACTCTGAGAAAAGTATCTCTCATCCGACTTCTCTGTAGGTTTATTTGACTACACTCGTATGTCATCATTTCAGTTTGG
>JABUQX010052249.1:17500-20000 GCA_015478945.1 Trachelipus rathkii
CCTGAAAATTTTATGTTGATCGGACAAGTAGAAAAAAAAAGTATCTCAATATTTCACTTTTTCAAACATTTGAATTTTTTGAAAAGTGAAAAATTGATATTTTTTTTCCTACTCATCCGATCAACATCAAATTTTCAGGGTTTGTATAATCGGGCGAGATGCATCTTTTTTACTTAGATAAATTTTTTGTATACTCAAAAGAAAATTTTTTAAAAATTTTCAAAAATGTGTTTTTGAAAATTTGTTCCAAGAATCAAATCCAAAACTATATATATGTGGGAAGAAATTATCTAGTAAAACTGTGGCAATCTCTCTGACTACATATGCCCTGAAAATTTCATTCACTTCGCCCGAAAGGAAAAAAGTTTTCGCAATTTTTTTTTTTTTTAAAACCAAGAAAAAATCGTTTAAAAAGTGGAAACGCGGAACACAAAACTCAAAAAATCGAAAAAGTACTTCGTGCATTTTGTAGGTAATGGACCCATGCATATTTTAAGTTTGAAGTCATTTCGAAAAAATTGTAGAAGTTGATACGAAAATGTTTAAAAACATGGGTTTTTTGAAAATTGAAAATTCTGAAAGAATGACTACAGACAAAAAACACCAGAAAACAAAGTTTTAGAGGGCAATAAAGCTACAGTTTGGTGTTAATTAGTTCAACATCGACTGAATAATTCCGAATTTTATGTCCATTTTTAGGGGATGTGTGAAAATTGGGAGTAGCAAGAGCCCAATATTGGAAAAAAAATTTTTTAACAAATTCTTTATAAATTATTAGTTTTTCCAATGTTTCAGGAGTAACTCTATTTCTCCCATGGCGTTATGATTAGCCAATAATAATATAAATATGCATCTTGATTGGCTCTTACAGCACTCCTGTGATTGACTCCTAAATGGTGATGCAATTTTATTCTAAGTTTTCGTTTTTTTTTATTTTATTATTGTTTGATGATTTTTTGACATCTGTTGAAACAAGAAATATGACTCGGATTCCGAATCCGATTCGGAATCGAGCTCGCGAAATCAGAATCCGTAGTGTGTGAAATGTTCGAATCCGAATCGAATCCGAATCCAGCACCTTGGATTCGAATTCGAATCCGAATCCTTGTTTGTGGAATGTTCGAATCCGAATCCAAATCCGAATCCAGCACCTTCGGATTTGAATTCGAATCCGAATCGGGATTTGAGTGCTCGAATCTGGATTCGCCAATCACTGATATTATATTATATATATATATATATTATATATATATATATCCGATCTATATATATATATATATATATATAATATCTATATATATATATATATATTAATATATATTATATTATTATATATTATATATTTATATTTATATTTATATTATATATTATTATTTACTTTAGCCGCAAGACTTACCTATTCTTCTATAAGCACAATATCCACTTTTTTCTTGGTGGAGAGCCTGTATTGGTTTCTCTTTGCATGTTTCCCTCTGACTTGCTATTGCTCACTGCGGTTGCGTTACACGTTCTAAACTTACGTTCGAGAGCTGTGGGATGTGCAGCAAATTTGAAGTGAGTATGAGCAGCGTAAGAATGAATGACTTAAAGAATTAGAGAATATTGCAAAAAAAAAATTTGTGGAACTTTATAATCAGATACTTGCATGTTTCCTATGTTCAAAATAGACATATTAGGTCCATGATCTACCCCATATGGAGTATATAAAGTCTTCAGGATCACCAAACTTCATATCAAAACTTCAAAAAACTTCAAAAAGGATTATAATCAAAGATTCACCATATTAATATATATATATATATATATATATATATATTATATATATATATATATATATATATAGTATAATATATATAATATATATATATATATATATATATATAATATTATATATATATATATATATATTTGAGTGCAGGTACAGAACCCATCACTGCTCACAAGGAAGCGGCCATAATAGATTGGAAAACCAACTCATATGGGTGGTACATATCAAAAATGAATAATTAAAGTCGTTTTCGTTTTTGCATTTGTGCTTACGAAACGTAAGAAATGCTAAAATTTGCGTTCGTTTTTTGGTCAAACTTAGCAAAATTTAGGAAAATGCTCACCAAACGTAAGGAATTTCCTAAATTGTGTAAGGTTGCTATTTCCGTGCTTGCCCAAATTTAGGAATGGTCCTTATGAAAAATGTAAACAAAAGAGAATGGCGGCGTGGGTTAGGGCCCGTTTGTGATGAATGTTTCGTTCACAAAATTAGCTTTAAATATAATTTCTTCCAAATCGATAAACTCCATCACAATAGTTGATCGATTATTTGTAATATAAACCATTTGCTATTTTTTTTTATTTCTGATTATTCCAAAACCACGTGCTCCATCACAACAGCTGATCAAAATATTTGTAAACAATCGTTCGTTTATTGTACAAAATTCGTGTTAAAACTGCGTTAGCATTTCTTATCGAGCGTAGCACTAAGTGGAAATCATAACGGCTAAAA
>JABUQX010052249.1:22500-25000 GCA_015478945.1 Trachelipus rathkii
ACATATATTCAGGTGGATGGTGTTTCCATGGGTTCCCCGCTTGGACCAACGTTCGCTGACTTCTACATGTCGCATATTGAAAATTTAGTATTAAGCAAAAATAAATCTTTCAATCCCAGACTATATATACGATATGTTGATGACACCTTCGTGGTCTTCGAACGTGATGAAGATGTTAAACTCTTTATTGATGAACTCCAAAATTTAAGTGTCCTAAATTTTACTTTTGAAAAATCTGAAAATAATTCCTTCCATTTCTTAGACGTTAACATCTCCTTTGATCCAAGTGGAGCCCTCACCACAAGTATTTACGTCAAACCTACTGACAAAGGCCTATATACTAATTTCAGTTCACACTTACCCCTTACTTATAAAATCGCACTAATTAAAACTTTACTGCATAGAGCGTACCGCATTTGCTCTGACTGGAAACTTTTTGACGCAGAGCTTTCAAGAATTAAGCAGAATCTTGTTAATAATAACTTTCCCTCAATATCTGCTAGATAAAATCATTAAAACTTTTATAAATAAGAAAATTCTCGAAGAAAAAGCAGAAGATAATAGGGATAGCTTGACTTTCTTTTTCAGATCACAAACGATAGATAGATTTAATTATGAAAATATCAGGTTAAGGAAAATAATCCAATATCACATCAAGTCTAAATCTAACGCTAAAGAAATAAAACTTATATATTACTATAAGCCATTGGAACTTTCTTCTATGTTTTCTGAAAGAACTAGTGGGACTAAGGAGAATGTGAGTTATGTAGTATACCAATTTCACTGTAATAAAGATGGCTGTAATTACATCTTACTCGGATATATTAATTATTCTCTTATAAGATCGTGTTTTCACACATAGATACAGGCATAGTAAGATCATTGAAACACTTGAAAACGATGCACAGACCCTAACCAGATCTCGACATTTCTTAAATTTCATATACTACACCGAGCAGGCAAATTTTTTTGAATTGAGGCATGCTTAGTCCCTCTTAATAAAAAAGCACAAGTCAATTATCAACATCAAGCATAATGAAATGGAAAAATTTTTGAACATTTTTTAGGTTTGGCTAGTTAGAATCTTCTATTGATATAATTATTTTCTGGAATTTTATATTTAACGTTAGTTTTAAAAAATTAATTTATTACTTGGATGTATTTATCTTTACAGTCAATAACATTTTATTTGTATTCATCATTTGTTAAACTTAGCTCCTAAGAACTTTCGTCTCTGGATGATGCCTGAAGTGGCCAGGCGAAATATTAGATTTTAAAAGTTTTTCAGGAAAGCTTTGACTTCTTTTTATTCTAGAATAGTCATTAAAAAAAATCAAAATGCATGTACCGGTTGATATCTTTAGGAAATTGGTAAAGGCTTGCAAATCTCACATTAAATTAGAAGCTGATTTAAAATTTCTTAAATATTATTTTTATTATTATTATTATTATTATTATTATTATTATTATTATTATTATTATTATTATTATTATTTATTATTATTTATTATTATTATTATTATTATTATTATTATTTTTTATTATAATCTTTTAATTATTATTATTATTATTTTATTTGTAATATATTTTGATATATTTTTGATAAATTTTTTTTAATGATTATCAACTTTTTGATGTTATAAACAAAGTGTAATTAAAGCTAATATAAACCTATCCGTTTTTTATGGGTGTGAAGTTCTATTTTCGTATATAACAATTCTTTTGATATTTCCCAAGTTTCGTGTATTTTTTTTAATGTAATTAGGAAGGTGTACTGTTTATGCTCCGCCCATTCTTCTTATTATGAAGGTAGGTATTTCTTGTAAATTTTTCTTGATGTAAATTATTACGTTTTTGCCTCGTTTCTGATCTATTTTGTATTTGATTGGATGGACAGGTAATCCATGATAATTTTATCTGTATTTCTCAGGTTTACATTTCTGGAGGACTATTATCCCATTTTTCATTAAAGGTGTTTGGGTGTATTAAGCATTTATCTGCAGACGATTTATTTTTTGCTGACTTAAATATTCTAATGTGAAAATTTCGACGAAGAAATACCGTTAGCTTGTTTTTCTTGTATCATTTGATGTAGTTTCATTGTGTATTTTTGTGTCGTTTGTCAATCTTAAAAATCAATTTTGAGATTAAGTGTTTAAATATTTTGTTAATATTTTTTTGAAATAAGAAGTGACAAATGTTTGTGGATATACCTATGTTCCTGTTACAAAACAGTAAGTGAAATATTATATAACATGTGTTGCTTTAAGCCATTTTAAATATAATTTGTATTTTGAAGATTTACCCTAGACATTTGTATTAAAATAAATTTTAACACTCCAAAGTCATTAATAAATTCGTTTTTTCTTTCCTTTGCTAATGATTTTGGTTAAATAATATTTGTTTATTATTTTGGCCAAGATTATTAGGATCGGAATTTGAATCATTGATTATTTGATCTTAACAGAAATATTGAATTTTTATGTATTATTTATTTATA
>JABUQX010052249.1:30000-35000 GCA_015478945.1 Trachelipus rathkii
AATATAAATATCATACTATATAATTAATATACTATAATAATATATATTATTATTATAATATTATATATATATATAAGTTATAGTATATATAATATATATATATATATATATATATATTATATATATATATATATATTATATAATATAATATAATATTATCATATATATTTTATATATTAATAATTTAATTATAATTATTACTTACCTTTATTTGAATATATAATCCATCCTCCTTTCCTTTTTTTATGAATTCATTTATAATTCTTTCATAAAAATCTTCTGAATTTCTTAACTTCAAGAGAAGGTTCCTTTTCTATTGATATCATTGAAATACTTGACAATCGAGTTTTGCTTGTTTTATTCCTCTGATATACTTTAATTCTTTTCAATGCAGAAAAACTTCTTTCTACTGTTGCTGTTGTAGATGGTATCGTAGCAATGAGCTGGCAAAGTTTAAAAAATTCAGGCATAACTTCATAAAGTTCATTGTCTTGGAAGTATTTTATTAGTTGTACAATACTTTTATTTCTAAAATCATCCGAAGAATAAACAACTATCAATTCGTTCTGCAGTCGAATTTTGTCAAAATGGCTTCCGTAAATTTATGCCTTAGAGACTCGAAAGGTTTCTTAGGAATATCTTTTGCGTGTCTGTTTTTAAAAATTAAAGACTGTTTAATAATCTATACAAAACAAGACTTCAGAGATTTTAAATCTGACTCTTAGTTGATTCACAACTGTTTGAATGATGTTATTATATAGATTTCTATAGTAATCACGATGTTTTTCTGATGGAAAATTTCCTTTAACATTGTCATATATATTTTAGAGAAAAGATCTTGTTTTTCCTCAATCAATTTAGTAGTTTTCCTAACTTCATTAGCACTATAAGTAATATCCAAAATTTTTGACTGAAGGACATTAAATAAAACATCAGTAAAGGAAAATATTTCACTAAATGCATGCTTCAAGTAGGAAAATAAATTTAAAATCACCTAATTTGTGCTTGAATCCAATTGCGGAATTGATAGTTATTCCATCCCATTTCTCTACATTATCAATTATTTCATCAAATAACTCGATCAATAAAGATCAATTTTCTTTGGCAATATGAACTAAGCGAGAACTGTAATTCCATCTAGTTGGTGCGGTTTTTTGGAAACCTTCTTTTAACTATTTTATCAAGTGCACTTGTCCTTTTAGGCGATTTAGCGAAAAAACTTCCTAAACCCCTTAAAACCGTGAAAAATAACTTACATTCCTTAATATTTCCACATGCTTGAGATAAAACTAAATTCAACACATGTGCACAACAATGTACAAAAACTGCAGAATGGATACTTTTACTTAACCTTACTTTGGTAAACCATGAAGAATGGCCTGGCAACCCTGGTAGCGCTCCATCATAAGGTTTGAGAAAGTTAATTTACTTCACCACCTTTAAATTTTCTAAATGCAGCGAAAAACATGTTGAGCTAAAGCATCTGCCGAGCGGTCAAGACTTACCGTCTGTAAAACCAAGGAATCTTTCTACTATTTCGTTTTCTTTTGTAAGGTATCGTAAAACAGTAGATAACTGTAAATATTTGGATACGTCGGATGTCTCGTCTAAGAGAATTGCAATGAATTTTGCATCAGAAATTTCAGAATGGATTTCACTAAGAATTACATTTTGAATTGATTCAATTAAATCATTTTGAATTCTGTTCGAAACTCCAGAGAAAATTTTCGCTGTTGATAGGTGATTTGCTAATTTTTCATCATACCGGCTCATCAACTGCAGAAGTTCTACATAATTTCCACGATTATTTGATTCATTTTTTTCATTATGGCCCCTAAAAGATAATTCTTGACAGCCTAAGAATATGACCGCAATCTATTAACCTGCGAAGAATTTCTCTATTTCCTAGCAACCTTTTTCAATTGTGGTTGGTTGGACATCCAATCTTTTTTTTGTTCATCCAACCTAACATCCACAACGTACATTACGAATGATTTGAGGACACAACAAAATGTCTATTTCCATGTCGCTGTGAAATTCTTTCGTGCTTTTGCAATACTGCTGAGTATAATTATTTAAAATCAGTGTAACTCCTCCTCATTCCAAACAGATTTTTCTGATGAAAAAAATCAAACAAGGCCAACAAAAAAAGCCTATTTAATTTTGAACTCCAGTCAACCCATTTTTCTTTTTCTCATAATGAACATCCTGAAAATGTCTTTCCAAATTTTTTTTCCTTTGGTTTTTAAAAAAAAAGGTCTGGTTAAATGAAGGAACGTTAAATCTTCCGTTTTTTAATAATTTAAAAATTTTTTTCTTCATAATTCTTTCTCAATACTAATCTTCCTTTGTTTTCAAAGTCTTCAATAACACATTCTGCGGCATCCATTACTCTTAGGTTTTTTTACAGTGCACACTATTAATTTCTTTAAGAAAAAGATTCTGTAAAACTTAAAAAATTTCGACACCCAAAAAAAAAAGGGTACTAGCACACACCAAAGGTCTGAAGAAACTGAGCTTAGTAATGCCGTTAACTCCAAAATAAAAATCACACTTTCCCCTTTTTTTAATATTTTTTTAAATTTATTTATTATTTTTTCCTCCAATATAATTCTTCAACATTCCACTGATTTTTTGTAAAGTATTATAAATGAACTTTGAGTAAGAACAAATATATAGTACTCACCCATATTTATTAGAAAAACGAAAAATGAATAACTTTCTGTACGCTTTGTTGGCAAAGGGGGTTTTAAATCTTTCTCCATTCTTGGTAAATTTCACAGCAATAAAAATATTTAACAATCAGCTTTTTGTTATAATTGATTATTATTTATACTACTATTTATTATTATTATTATATTAATTATTTATTATTAATTATTATTATTTATTTATTATTATTATTAATTATTATTATTATTATTATTATTAGTTTATTATCTTTATATATATATGTTATTAATATATATTATATATATATAATATATATCTCGTTTTTATATATTATATATATATATATATATAATATATATATTATATATATAAATATATTATATATAATATAAATTATATATATAGTATATATATATTATATATATATATATATGTATATATATTAATATAATATATATATATATATATATATATATATTATATTATAAAAAATTAATTTTATTTAAAATAAAAATAATATAAAAAAATATATATTATATTATATATCATATATATATATTTAAAATGAAGATATATATATATACTATAATAATATATATATATATGTATATAATTTTTATATATATATATATTATAATATATATATATAGTATATAATATATATGATATTATATATATATATATATAGTTATATATATATATATTATATATATATAATATTATATATATATTATATGAGGACGATGCTGAAACACGTTGAGAATACGAGTGGAGAATCTGAGTGTCATGCTATCGTAGTACAGCTTTTATTCGTCCTCGTTTTAATAATAGGAAATTCACCCGTAAACGCGGTCGCTGCGGACGAGATTTTTAAATGCTACACAATGAGAAACTGTCATGCTAGCATTAGTTTAATATAAGTGTTGAATATTGAAGAATTTCAAAAAATGAATTTAAGATTTAAACACTATACTTGAACGTATTTGTTTCCCTGCCTTTTTATTATTAGTGTTGTAACGCATTTTTTTTTTAATATAATAAGATTTAGCAAAAATTCTATATATTTCTTTGGTCATGCTCAGCATGACTTGCATGCCCTGAATGCACGCCAACTTGATATATTATACTTATCTATATATATATATATATATATATTATATATATATAGATAAATATATATAGATATATAGTATATATATTATATATATATATTATATAATATATTAATATATATATAGTAATATTGACCTAGCACCTGGAATTTCCCGCACGTGAAAATACTCAAGTGAAATATCATATTAGCATCTTTATATTTTTAAAAACCGCACGGCAACTGCAACCAAAAAATGAGTGACCAACGCCAACAGCAACGCACCCACGCACACAACAGATGCGTCAGGCCCAAACCTAATCATAATATATATTATTATAATATATATATAATTATATTCATATATATATTATATATATTTATATATATATATATATATATATTATATATATTATATATATATATATATATATATATATTATCATTATATTATATATATTATATATATAGGCCCTTTTGTATTTCATCACGATTTATTTATTTTTTATAAAGAATTTATGGATTCGACAAGTTTTTTTTTTAACTTTTTTAGTGTGAAGCTTCAAAAATGATATAATAATACATAGTATAAATTTTTACCGAGGAAAACTGTTAAAAAAAAAAAAAAAAAAAAAAAAAACAAAAAAAAAAAAAAAACAATCTCAAAAACTACAATAGCAATTTTTGGAATCCTTGAAAATTTTGGTTAGGAAAATGTAAAAAAAAAATAAAAATAAACTAAAAAATTGCCTTTTTTTGGGGGGAGCTTCGAGCCGGCCCGGGGACATAGTATATATTAATATATATATATTACTAATATAAGTAATATTATATATATATTATATATATATATAGTTATATAATATAGTAGTATATATATTATTATATATATATATATATAGTATTATATCATATATATAATATATATTATTATGTAAACGGTATTTACACGGCATGGTAGGGGGCTCGAGCCGACGTGGGAACACAGGGGGGGGAACGTTTTCCCATACCCGCAGGGGAGGGGCCCGGAGGAACCCCCGCGACACCCAGATACCAAAGAGCGGGGGTTTCGCGGAGACCCTCCCTGGAGGGGGGGGACAAATAGTCCAACCCCGTAGTTTCACCCGGAAGGCCGAGAAGACCCCGACTCCTGGCAATCGATTGTGGCGGTATACCCTTGGGGTATTCTTTAGTTTTAAAAAACAAAAAAACAAAATTTACTAGAAAGTCTATTTAT
>JABUQX010052249.1:42500-44386 GCA_015478945.1 Trachelipus rathkii
ATATTAATTATAATAATATAGATATAGATATATATATATATATAATATATATTATCTATTATTATATATATATAATTATAATATGTATATATATATATATATTTATATATTATATATGAATATTCTAGTAACAACGTTTAAAAATTTATATATATATATATATTATAATATAATTATATATATATTATATAATATATATATATAATATATCATATATATCAATGAGGCAAGTAGAATCAAACAGTAAGATCCACGTGGTCCCCTAGGGTTCTTTGTAGATTTGCATGAGCATTTCCACGTGCTTGTGGGTGTGTAGAATAGCCATGCTGGAATGCAAGGTAACGTCCCACATGGTGCTGCTTCTCGATACGAGAGATCTAATAACAAAAATAAAATAATTAAAATAATTAAAATAAAATGATTAAAATATTTTATTTTAATTATTTTAATTATTTTAATTATTTTATTTTTGTTATTAGATCTCTCGTATCGAGAAGCAGCACCATGTGGGACGATACCTTGCATTCCAGCATGGCTATTCTACACACCCACAAGCACGTGGAAATGCTCATGCAAATCTACAAAGCATCCTTATATTGACCACGTGGATCTTACTGTTTGATTCTACTTGCCTCATTGCATATATATATATATATATATATATATATATATATATATATATGCAATGAGGCAAGTAGAATCAAACAGTAAGATCCACGTGGTCAATATAAGGATGCTTTGTAGATTTGCATGAGCATTTCCATGTGGGATGTTACCTTGCATTCCAGCATGGCTATTCTACACACCCACAAGCACGTGGAAATGCTCATGCAAATCTACAAAGCATCCTTATATTGACCACGTGGATCTTACTGTTTGATTCTACTTGCCTCATTGCATACTAATAATAATTAATATAAATACTATATATATTTATATATATTATAAGTATAATATATATATATATATATAAATATATAAAAATCCCATGATGAATATAGTTATATATATATTAATATATATTTTACTATATATATAATAAAATATAAATAAATATATTTATTAGATATAATATATTATATTATATTATTATAATATTATGCAATGAAGGCCAAGTAGAAATCAAACAGTAAAGATCACGTTGGTCCAAAATATAAGGGATGGCTTTGTAGATTTTTGCATGAAAGCATTTCCACGTGCTTGTGGGTGTGTAGAATAGCCATGCTGGAATGCAAGGTAACGGCCCACGTGGTGCTGCGTCTCAATACGATAGATCTAAATCGATAATAAGTAAATTAAAAGTAAGTACAACAGACTGATTAAAATGATTCTAGTTTCAAATAAAAAATTGATTAAAATAATTCAAAGTAAAATATTGGAGATTAAAGTATTGAGGAAATAAATGCAAAAGTATCTGCGCCAAGAAAGGAGCGCTTGAGACAAAAAATAGCTTTCCCTCCTCTCTCTCTCTCTTCTTTCCCCCACTTCTCTATAAGACATAAACAATTACACTATATGTATAATTATATATATATATTATATTATATAATATATATATATATATATAATATTATTATATATATATATATATATATATATATAAATATATATATTATATTATAATATATATATTATTATTATTATTATTAATTATTATTTATTATTATTATATTATTATTATTTTATTTTATTATTATTAATTATTATTATTATAATAATTATTATAGGGAAATTCACTGGAAGACTCCGCTTATATTTGACCTTGATTTAAAAATATCTCATCCTCAGATCTCACGTTTGGTCCTGGGGACTAAAGGGCATAAAGTTGACCGCGTGGGTAAGGGTTCGTATCCTTTCGGTGGCTATATATTTTGAATTATAACCGG
>JABUQX010052250.1:0-2500 GCA_015478945.1 Trachelipus rathkii
TGTGGTCCTCCCCTCACCAATCCTTGTTTTTCCACAATGCTGCAATATAATCTTCCTTTCTTCCAACAAAAACCTTCCAATCCTGTGAAATCTCTGCCGTTAGGTTTGGGAGAAGACATTCGCCTGCTTTTTCTTTTGATAATGTTGTCTCATCTAATAATTATTATACCCCTCCTTAGAAAAGGTATCAGCCCGTGCGTGGTGGGTAACCCCCAATACATAACTATATATAATAAGATATATTATATATATATATAATAGTATATATATATATATATTATATATATATATATATATACTATAATATATTATCATATATATAATATATATTATATATATTAGAGTATATATATATATATATAATATATAATATATATACTCATATTACTATATATATATATATATATATATATATTATATATATATTATATATATATATATACTACTATATATATATATATATACTATATATAATATATAGTTTTAGACCATTGCAAAAAAAAAAAATTTCGAATATTCCTTTTGCACCCCTGCCATTTTATTACAATAACCAAAACATTATGGCCGAATTTTCAAGGACTATAAGTTAGTTTTGACCCGCCCATTCAAAAAATTAGTTTTAAAATGATTAATGCCGGCTGGTAGTTTAGTTGCTTGATCGTATTTTTCAAATAGTATATCAAATATTATTTTACTATTCTGTGAAGCAACAAAACTATATTTTATTATATATATATATATATATATAATATATATATTATAATCTCACATATATATATATATATATATATATATATATATATATATTATATATAATATAGATATATATATATATATATAGTATATATATCTATAATATATATATATTATATATCATATATATATTATATATAATATCTATAATATGTATAATCTATATATTTTCAACTGAAGATGTTCGGACTGGAAGATTCCTGCTTTATAGTTCCTTCGACCTAGTGGTGCAACAGTACGCAATTCATAAAACCTGTCCACTTACTTTCAATTTTACACAATCAGAATCCATTTGAAAGAAAATCATATCAACCATGGGAGATAGACTGTTATCTAACAGCTGGCCACCGAAAGCATTCATGGGAGAAATCTTAGAGAAGGTGTGAGTTGCAGCTGGAAAAAGCATAGCTCTTTCATTAAAAGCACATGGAACAACAGCCCAGGTAAAGTTAGGGGAATTCACTCGGCGGAATCATTAACGGTACATTACAGCACCAAAACATTCCAACTCTACACTGGGATGGGTAAACTGGTCAGTTCTTCAAAAAAGGAAAACAAGGAAAAGATTAGCATGTTCCTGTTTTCTGGGCATCAGACTTTGAAGAAGGCAGGTTCTTTGAAATCCCTAGTAATCACAAAATAAAACAGGTGGAAGAGCACGAAAAGATAGCTTACGTTAAGGCCTCGCAAATGAGTGGGATATTTCAGGTAATGTGAGATCGCTTGTTTTTGATACTGCAGCTAGTAACTCTGGGTATAAAAGTGGAGCTTGTTTTTGACTGGAAAAGCTCTTAGGCCAAAGTTATTTCTACTGGCTTGTCGACAATCACATATATGAAAGAATACTGAGTTCAGTTCCACAAGGATTGTTTGGTGGCAACTCGGTCTGAAACACTGGACTTTATTCATTCAGAGATTCACAATTTGGTCAAACTAATTAACAACAGAAGCTGGTTTTGGACCTAAACATTCAAAGGAGAAGTTTGGCAATCGATGTGAAAACAAATCTATAGGTCAGTTCGCATGAATGGGAATACTTTCTACTGGCCGATAGAAGAACTTGCTGCCGGTCATACGCCCTGACCTATCGGGAGTTGCTCGATTTTGAAGTTGACTAATTCCTCTGGTGAGCACACTGAAAGAGAATGCATTGGGTGAAATCAGGAGCAGCTCATCACGCTCGATGGATGCCATCCATTTTGTATCCTGCAAAGATATTGGCTTTCAGTTCTCAAGCAGGATATGACCAGGACATGATCATAAAATTGGAAGCAATATGCAAATTTAATGCCCTTTTCTACGTTGAAAATTGGCTCTGTTCATCCATTGGGCGCCGATGCAGCTTATTAATGATCCTACAAATTATGGAGTGAACTTGAAGAATTATTGTTAAACATGATTCACAACGCTTGCCGGCACACTGCAGCTTTGAAACGCAATGGAAAAGGCACTTCTGGTACTAACGGAAGAATGTGCTAGTGTCTTTTCTGATTCTTGCGAACGCCAGACTTTCCTCTTCAAACGTCAATAATTGCTCGAACGTGGCACCGAATTCCTCAACCATCAGAGTTTGAAAATAGGAATCCCAACCTTCCCTATTTCTGTAGACAACAGGTAAAAACTAACATCCGCTTATATGGGCGCCTCATAATCTTTGGTTTCTTAATGTTCGAGAAGTTGATGCGCCGGAATGGCTTGGGGAGTAAACCTTTTATGCTGGGTGGCAAACAGAGATCCAATTATCAAA
>JABUQX010052250.1:10000-15000 GCA_015478945.1 Trachelipus rathkii
GCATTAGTCGTTGTAATTATTAGAGACTAATGATAGCACAATTAAATAATAATTGCTATAGAATTATTCATTCGTCGTAGAAGTAAGACTAAAGAGGTGAGGAAGTCCTCGTTGTATTTTGATATAATAAGTTTCTAATTTTTGCACAAAAGCCCACTGGTGGGACTCTTAACATTTTAAGGAAGATTAATTCTGCTCACTGTGCCTTATAGGAGATGGCCCTTCGAGATTTCGTTAGGGTGATTTTGCTTTGTTTGGGGTGAGGGAATTTGTCTAGCTACGGAGATTGTTTGGGTTCTTAAAATTTGGTTCTGCACAATTATATTAGTCAAAAAGATCATTTGCAATTCCATTAGTGAATTTAAAGATGTTGTGACTACTTACTGTAAGGGTGTACATATCATGAAGTTTTAGGTATAGACAAATTTTTGAATAGTGGGGTTTTGTGTGTTCACGATAGTGTCGGGGCTTGAATATTAACAGCGATTATTATTTTTTTTTTTGGCTATGATTAGAGGTTGTAGTGAGTATTGCCTTGCACAGCCGAAACTGAAAGACAGTAGAGTAGGTGAGGATAAACAAGACTATAGTAAAGGTTCTTTAAGATATATTTTAGAACGAAATTTCTTATCTTAAGGAATGCATAGTTAGCATAGGATAGTTTGCTAATGAGACTATTTATGTGTTCTTTGAAAGAAAGCTTGTCGTCAAGGATAACACCTAATAACTTGGCAGACGATAGCCGATTTATAATTATATCTTTTGCTCTTAAATTTAGTTGGACAGGGTTCTTTGGATTTGTTGTTTCTAAGTAATTTTTTTTTGTAGGTTTAGAGAGATCCGCTTGCCTCTACCCATGTTATAATGTTTTTTTAATTCATTGTTTACTTTGCATTTAAGTGTGTTTTAGTGATGGGCCGGGAGTCAAAATTTGACTGTTTGCGGATTCGGATGCGGATCTTACAGAGGATGAGGATGCGGATGCTGATCTTAAAGTAGATGAAGGATGCCGGATGCGGGATGCGGATGTTTACTCTTTCATGTTTGAATTAAAAATTATATGATATATAGTATAGTTTATATATATAATATAATATATTTTATATATATTTGAATATAACTATATATATATATGAAATAGATATAAATAGTATGAATATATATATATATATATATTATATATATATATATTATAATAATTATAGTAATATATAATATATATATATATTATATATATATATATATATATATATTATATATATATAGTATATAGTATATATATATATATTATATATATATATATATTTATAGTATATATATATATATTTATATTATTTTAATATATATAATATATATATATATATATATAGCGTATATATATATATATATATATATTATATATTATTATATAGTCTATATATATTTACAGTTGTCACCACCATCACGGGCAGAGCCTATTCAGGGAGGGGGTGTTTGCACGCCAGATAAGATGTTGTGGTACGCGAGTGGTAAGTCCCCTCGAACACCTGCCACTGCTGTACTTATAGGAAAAGAGATAAAAGCACCAACATCGCGCCGTAAAGGTAGAGGGTCAAGTGAACTGGAAAGTACCGACGTTTTAAGGCTTTTGGTTTTTGACTCGACGCCTATCCATGCCGGGTGAAACCAGAGCTTCCCCCAGATATGGAACAGTACTCCCATACAAGGGCGATGAGACCCTTGTTATGCTGGAGTAACTGAGAAGAGGACAAAAAAGAACTCCCAGTTTTTTGAGGCCGCCTAGCAACCGTTGTGATGTGAGGTTTTCCAAGACATTTTTTTTCTTTTATGTTTAAGTGCGAAGGATGTTTATATAATCAACAGGAAGCGAGAGAACGCGAAAAGATATGGAAAGTTAGAAGGTGTTTTCGAGAGGGAGATTGTAGAGTTGAGTTTTTTTAAAGAGATTAAATTTCACAAGGTTGAGACGACCCAATCGAATTCTATCCAGATCAGCGAGATAGAATCGGAAAGGTTAAGACGAGAGGCATTCTAAGAGTAAAAACACGGAGCAGAATTGAATGAGTTGAAGAATGAAGGGTCGAGTGATCGGCATATGAGTGGATAGAGTTAGAATTTGCAGGGGAGAAGGTCATTATGAAAATAAGATAAAGGAGGTAGATAAGACGAACCTGAGGGACATCTGTTTGACAAAAAAGAAGAAAAGTCGCTCCATCAACCAAAGCTGATATTGAAGTGACTTGAAGAAAGCTAAACAAAAGTAAGCAAGAGAAGGAGGAAAGCCAAAGGAGGGGAGTTCTTGGAGAGCCAATTAACGCGTGCATACCGGTCAAATGTTTGGGATATGTCAAGGCACACGCAAGCTCTCGTAGTTCAAGGAGCTGAAAACCGATAAATCGGTTAGAAATATGAAGTATAACGCATTAGACTTGAACGCAAAGGCCGTACTGGGATCGGCAAGAATAGAATGAGAATTCTAGATGGTCCTAAGAAGTGAGCGTCTAAGAAGGGTTTCCAACAGATCTTAGATTATATATATATATTAATATAGCTATATATAGTATAATATAATATATATATATATATATATATATTATATATATAGTACTAGTATATATATATATATATTAATATTATATATATATATTATAATTATATAGTGAAGGGCGATAGTTAGAAGGATCAGAGCGGATATACCTTTTATTCGGAATTAGGTGTCGACATGTGCGTGCTTCCACACTGAGGGAAAGTGCTAGTATTGAGACTAGATAATAAGTTGAACGAGGGGCGGGGTCAGCACGTAGCACATTCCCGAAACTCGGGGAGGAATGCCAATCCGGCCCACCCGCTTCCTGAAAGTTCATAGATTTCAGAAGCCCATGCACCGATCAAATGTATCTTAGGCAAAGACATAGGACACGAGAAGGAGAAGCAGGAGGAGGAGGAATGCAGATCGTCGCCAGGGGGGTTGAATTAGATGAAAAATGGAGGCCAAAGAGATTGGCTTTTTTTCAGTTGGAGAGTTAGCAAACAGAGCCATCAGATCGAATAAGTAGGAGGAATGATATGATTTACAGAAGTTGCTAGATGATGTTTCTGGCAAAGGAGGCAAAAAGATTGTCGTAGGTAGAACCAAGAAGGTTTAGTGACTTCTTTTGAATGAGAGGCCGTTTGCTCGTCGAAAGAGTATCCATGGCAAGCGTTTATATATTATTATATTATAAATTTATATATATATATTATTTATATATATATATATATGTATATATAGTATATATACTATATATATATATATTACTATATATATTATATATAATATATATAAGTTATATACTATATATTATTATATATATATATAGTATATATATTATTATATATATTATATATATATATATATATTATATATATATAGTATATGATATATATATATATATTAGTATATATATAATATATATATATAATATATTTATCTAGTATATCGTATTAATTTGATATATAGTATATATATGATATATATATATAGTATATATATATATAATATTATCATATATATATTTAATATATATAATATTATATATTATATATATATAATAGTTATTATAATATTATACTAGTAATGATATGTTTATATAATTAATAAAGTATATTTTAATAATATTATTAAAATATATATATATTATATATATTATATATATATAGTATATGATATATATATATTATATATATACAGAAATGAAATTCAAAATTTGCAATTATATCCCATGAACTTCATTATACAAGGCAATAATATTTATTTTAATATGCTTTATCAAATGTAGAAACATCCTCAACATCCTCATTTTTCATAAGAGGATGCGGATGCGGACTGCGGAATGCGGAATGTGCGTTAGGTGAGGATGCGGATAGCGGATGCGGATACAATTTAGGTGCGGAATGTGAGCTCAAAATGCGGATGCGGATGGCGGATGCGGATGTTATGTCCTCATAGTGGTGTTTATATTGCGATCTTATACTAAGATTGCAGTGTGTAGCATATTGGAGTGTATTGAACTGTGCAATATTTTGAAAGTCTTTGTATAATGCATGCAGATAGCGGGCGCACGAAATTATAGGCTGGGGACAATAGGTGGGATTGAGGCGTGTGAGAGATGATGGTGTTCTAAACGAACGTATTGTGCTCGGTCGCGATAAGTATGACTGAACCATTGTCGTGAACATTGGTGTACCAAGTCTCTCTATTTGCTTGAGAAGTAGGTTTGTGTGACTGCATGAATTCTTTCAGGATCTAATAGCAAGAATCACATATTTGTTTTTCGTTTAATGCTTTGTATAGCTTTTCAGTAAGGAATTTAGAGGCATCTTCTGTGTTGCGGTTATTTGGTGAGTCAATTGTTTTTGTGAAGGAAGGCGCAGTTTATGCAAGTGTGTAGTGGAGTTGTGCGTGAACTAGTTTTTCTAAAATTTTTCAGTTGTATGTAGGATTGGAAATCGCGGAAGTTAATCGGGAGGCGGGGTAAAATCTTAGGAGCAGATAGCCTTTGCATTTTTACTACAGTTGGATATGATGTAGTTAATGAGTTGTTATGAAAGGTGGCTAGTTATGATAATTTATTTTTTCCAGTATTTTGTATATCAGTTTGGAACACTCTGAAAGTCAAGAGCTTTTATTCATGGTCTTTATACATACTCAAGCTTCAGAAATGGTGATATTCTTTCGAATCAAGTTCTGAGCTTCTCGCAGTCTTTAATAATATAATGAATTAATAATAATAATATATAAATAATAATATATATAATATTATAATAATAAATAATAATAATATTATAATATAATTAATAAAGTAATATATAATAATTATAATAATAATATAATATAATAATTCATTAAATAATAATAATATAAGTAATAATGAATTAATAATAAATAATATAATATAATAATATCTATGACTAATCGTAATAACAGGTAGTAATATTCAGATAATCTTAATATCCTAATA
>JABUQX010052250.1:25000-28776 GCA_015478945.1 Trachelipus rathkii
ATTTTAAAAGAAGTGTTAAAAATGGATAGTAAGATAGAAAAGGGGACAAGTAATTATATAGATGATATTATTGTTAATGAATCAATTGTGAGTGCGGCGGAGGTAGTAAATCATCTAAAGAGGTTTGGGTTAGTAGCGAAAAGTCCTGAATCTGTAGAAAATGGTCGAGTGTTAGGATTGAAAATAATAAAAGGAAAAAAGGGCAATTTAGAATTCAGAAGAGGTAATAAAATTCCGAATATCAAAGAAGGGGATAATGTAAAAAAAAAGGAATTGTTTTCGATATGCGGTAGTATCGTAGGTCACTACCCTGTTGCGGGATGGGCAAGATTAGCTTGTAGCTATGTGAAAAGAATATCTCAAACGGAGAATTGGAATGAAAATATCGATGAGAATGTGCTGAAAATGATAAAAAGTATTATTGAAGAAATAAATAAAGACGATCCAGTGAAGGGATATTGGAATATTGACGATTCTAAAAAAGGAACAGTATGGTGTGATGCGAGTAATGTGGGTATGGGCATCATCTTGGAAATAAATGGAAAAATTGTGGAAGACGGGGCTTGGTTAAGGAAAAAAGGAGATTATTCACACATTAATGTTGCAGAGTTAGAGGCAGTGATAAAGGGAATTAATTTAGCGATAAAATGGGACTTAACGGATATTGAAGTAAAATCGGATTCTGCTACTGTGATTAATTGGATCAGAACAACAATAAGTGGTAAAGAAAGAATAAAAACTAAGGGAGCAGCAGAAATATTAATAAAAAGAAGATTGGCAACCATAAAACAGTTGATCGAAGAATTAGGTATTAATTTGAAATTAGAATTTGTGCCTTCGGAAAAAAATAAAGCGGATAGTATCTCGAGAATAAGGAGAAAATGGCTTATCGGAGAGGAAAATAAGCTGATAAATAATAATGTTTGTCTATTATCATTTGAGGAATTAAAAGAACTTCATAATAGACACCATCAAGGTATTGAGAAAACTTTGTTTTTAGCTAGGATGGTAGACAAAGATGTAAGGCGGAGAGACGTGAAAAAATGTGTAAGAGAATGTATTCAATGTCAATCAATTGACCCAATAAATTACGATAGAGTTGAGAAAGGTAGTTTAGATAAAGAAGAAAATTGGTCTAGGGTTGCGATAGATATAACTCATTTTAAGGGGAAAATATTTTTGTCAATGGTTGATTGTGGCCCAAGTAGGTTTTGTATTTGGAAGGAATTGATTTCAGAGTCAGGGCAAGAAATTAAAAGAAAAATAGAAGAGGTGATTTTAGAAAGGGGGAGAGTTGATGAGCTATTAATGGACAACGGTACGCAGTTTAGGAGTGAAAAAGTGGATGAATTTTGTAGAAAATGGGGGATAAAAAAGGTGTTTAGAGCGGCATATAGACCGGAAGGAAATGGTATAGTCGAAAGAAATCACCGTACGATAAAAAGGATTGCGGAAAAAGCGAATATATCTGCTTTAGAAGCTGTATTTTGGTACAATATATCACCAAAAGATGGTTTAAAGGAAGAGTCTATACCGTATAAAGGGATTTTTAATTATGATTGGAAATATCAGATTGCTGATGAGGATAAAAAAACTATTGTGGGTGAGGATATAGAATCAAAGTATAAAGTAGGGGAGGAAGTGTGGGTTAAGCCAGGAAAGAGTATCTGTACATCAAAATGGAATAAGGGATACGTAACGAAGGTGAATTCTAAATGGAATATCGATGTCGACGGGATGGCGAGGAATGTTTTGGACGTGAGAAAGGTGGTTTTACCCAATGAAGAAGTTGGTAATTATGAGCCGAAAGGTGAAAGAACAAGGAGAGATACTAATTTTTTAAGGTATAATCTACTAGGGGGAGAAAATTGATCTTTAGATCAGGGGGGCGTGTGTGGAGTTTTGGAGCTTCACACTATTAAAAGACTATATATATAAGAAGTATAGCATTGAAGTTGTTGTAGTACTAAATAAATAGTTAATTAAGAAGGTTGTTTGATAGTCTTGCTTAAATATAAATATATATCAACTTTATATATATATATATATATATATATATATATATATATATATATTATATATATATATATATATATATATATATATATATATATATATATATATATATATATATATATATATATATATATATATATATATATATATATATATATATATATATATATATATATATATATATATATATATATAAATAGAAAAATTTATATATATATATATATATATATATATAATATATATATATATATATATATATAATATATATATATATATAATATATATATATATATAATAATAAATAATATAATATATATATATAATAATAATTAAAAGTTAACTAACGCCCGCACGGGAGCTCGGATCAAAAAAAAATTTCACAGGTAGCCTCTATGATACATAAATAGACGTTTTAGGGTCGAAATGAAAAAAAATCATATCTCAAAAACTACAATAGCTACAACGAAAAGGAATACATTTTTGGAATCCTGGTAAAATTTTAGTAAGGAAAATGTAATTAAAGAATACCCCAAGGGTATATCGCGATGGCAGGAGTCGGGGTCTCTCGGCCTTCCGGGGAACTACGGGGTAGGACTATTTCCCCCCTCCCGTGAGGGTCTCCGGAAACCCCGCTCTTTGGTATTTGGGTGTCGCAGGGGTTCCGCCCCTCCTCTACGGGGTATGGAAAACGTCCCCCCTGTGTTCCCCGTCGGCTCGAGCCCCCTACATTGCCGTAATACCTTTACAAATAATATATATATAATTTCGCCCCTAGAACAGGAAAAAAAAAAAAAAAAAAAAAAAAAAAAATTCATTTCGACCCTAGAACATCTATTTATGTATCATAGATGCTACCTGTGAAAATTTTTTTTTGATCCGATCCGTGTGGGCGGTAAGTAAATTTTTTCTATATATATATATATATATATATATATATATATATATATATATATATATATATATATATATATATATATATATATATATATATATATATATATATATACTATATATATATATATATATATAATATTAAAATAGATGAGTTGTGGTTTGTTATATTTTATTTACAATTTCCTCTACTTCAAGGTAGATGATGTAAGTTGGCCTCCTTCTATTTGATCTTCTTCTTTTCATCTTCAACTTTCTTATCGAGACAAACTTTTTTGTTTTCTTTATGTATTGATTTGAAGGTTAAATGACTTATTATTTATTGGATTTTTCTGTTCTTTGATTAAAAATTGGATATATATATATATATATATATATATATATATATATATATATATATATATATATATATATATATATATATATATATATATATATATATATATATATATATATATATATAACCCTTTCGTTGCAAATGATAACAGTTGAATAAGTTTTAAAATAAAAATTATATATATGGAAAATCTTGTACTTCATATCTGTTGAATATGGGAAAATTATTTTGTTGTATATGACAAAGATAATTACATAATAAAAGATAAAATGAATGTTATAATTATATAAGTTATACTATAATTATTTTCCTTTTTTAAACACTCTTTATGTTACACTTTTCTTTATTTATAATTACTTGTTCCCTACATAATACTTCGTGTCTTAAAGTAAAGCCATTAAACACTAATATGAACTTCATTGAAGGCGAATCAACAATGAATGAGGAAGTTCGGTAGGCATGTATGACGCTTGATGTTGATTTCTCTTGTGCAAATTAGAGGGAAGTACTATGAATCAAAAGAGAAGAATGC